>PNEQ01078229.1:96021-142907 GCA_003012365.1 Medauroidea extradentata | reverse complement strand
ACTCAAGCCCTGTCTATTCGTTGGTAAGTAACAGTTAATGAATTGATCAATGGTCAATGTTTGAATATACACATTACAGTGGAATATAACACTCATGACAATGAATTCGTTAAATTTTCATTTCCTTACGTTTCTGTAAAACAATGTTCGCGTATCAGTGGCCGTATTACTTGTTTATGAATCGTGCGGGGTTTATTAGTGGTTTTGAGATAAAACTAGAGAATATAAAACCTAATATCTACTACTTGGACAGTATTTAGGCAAAAGTAAAATAGTTGTGCCCCTTCCTCCTCTAACGGTCTTAGCACGCCAGCGGTACATTGGAACATTAGTTGTTCAACATTGCTTGAAGGTTGCTAAGCGAGCTTGAGCCCGGAGCGTAGAAGTCACAAATATAACAAGGTAAACAAGCAGTCTAGAGCACCTGACATTTAATGGAAACTTCAAATACATTTAGTTACATATATTTTACTTGTCCGTGCCTAGTTAAACATAGCACCTTCCTTCTACAATTATTATTGTCTGAAACTACTACAAGGTATCATTGTAACACTATCTGTTGCACGTGTGTGGACGAAGAAACTCGTTTATAGCGTTAGGTTTTTTTGTCGGTCTTTACCTTCGACATAGCAACGGCGTTGGCACGTCACTGTCATGTACAGCTTTTTATTTGTGCTGCCGATAAACGTTTGAGTCGTATTCCCTGCTGTTTACGAAGTAGTCTTTCCTTATGTCTGGAAACTGCCTCCCCTTTCCCCTCCCTGGAAGAGTCAGTCCCACCTTCTTCAACACCACTCCTCAGGTTATCTGCAATCACAAGCCAGCTTAATTCAGTACCAAGTCTACCATAGAAAAAACTGTCGATAACATTTACATTCAAGCATTATTCACCAACTATTAGCTAGGGTCCTTTATTTTTTACTAACTCTTTTAAGACCAAATTACCATTCGTTACGGTTGTTGGGACATATAAAATACATATTTTTTTGTTTAAATATCTAAACCAGTGGAGCCTACGAGATGAGTGTTCATTAGTCCATTGTTCAAGTATCAGCTAAATGTAAAGCAACAATGCCTTAGCTGAACCCCATATTTATTACCCAGTGAGGAACGTTGCATTATTATTGACGCTAGCCTCTAGATTTGAACAATACCGACCATGAGTTTCCTAGTTTGCCACAAATCGTGTATGAACAAATATATCACCGAAATAAAAAGTATCGTTGTAGATACCATAACTCTGTTAATACAGACACAATAGTTTAATTTGGTTGTCGATACATATCTGAATTTATTCTATGACAATATGCCAGCGGTGAATTTAGAAACGTATTTGGGGGGGGGGGGAATTACGTGAATACCAACCATGTCTCAAAATTGCGGTTGTTTACTGTTACAGAACATTAAAAATAACTTACAAGTAGGACAAATTAAATGCACTTGGACCTTCATAGAACTAAACTCCAGTTTTCTAGAGGCGACTGGACATTCTTTGGCTACATAACGTTGGTCATGAATTTTGGTGCCCCCCCTCCTTAAATCAGCCACTGCAATATGTTCTTTATGCTCTCTTCTGCTTCTGCATGGCGGATAGTTAGAGGAACAATCCACATTGTAGCGTCAACCTGATTGGACTGTTGTCAATATTTAAATATAAATATGGTACCTACAGCAACACTTTTCTTTCAGCCTCTCGTTAAATTTGATGTAAGAATTGGCTATTCGATTCGACATTTATTTACAGCTTTCAAGTATTGCAGACAAGTAAATATTTGGTCCCTCCTATATCTATTATATACATGTGCACTGAGCTGTGGACATGGTATTTTGTGCTTAAGGGTCATGCCTACCTACCTGCACTTGAAGTGCGTTGCAGCGAGTTTGATTATTATTTTAGATGAAACTATTTTAACGCACATAACGTGTGCATATCTACGAAAAGTACGCACATTTCTAATTTTGGTGTTATTAGTTTCTACACTTGGCCCTATTAATTGAAACATTATTTTAGGGCGCGTAAAGTGGCTAAAGTTGGCATTTTCAGACAGCCATATAACTGGTAAAATATCAACCTAAATCATAAAATGCAAAGGAATAATCGTGGACATGATTTTTAATCATTCTTCCCACAGAATAATGATAAAATAACCCCGTGAAGTACCATAGAATGCATGTCAATCGAGAAGTTTTCACGTGCGGACTAGAATGAAAACTTGAATTCAGCAAAGCTTTCACGTTAGGTCATCAATGAATCTGAAGTTTAAAAACTATTATTATTATTTTTTTAAATTTTATATTGCAGTGACATTTTATTTGTTTGCTCTTTATTGTATCATCTTAATGATAGGTTAGCATCCATCTGCTGACACGGCATCTACAGTAAGTTGAGTTTATTGACTTGTCCGAAATTTGTTCGGTTTCTACTACAATAATTCACTGTTCACAAAGTGTTCCAAGATGTTCTCCGCGTTGGCGAAGCGTGGTTACTTTAAAAATTGAAGTGATATTATATCCTACTATACACTCAGAACACGCACAGAAAAAAAAATTTGTACATTTACAAGGAAATTCTTGTAACGTAATATCAGAACATTATCAGTCAGATAATAAAAGTAAAAAGTCAGAAACCTTTTTAAAGTGGTTACAAATATTGTAAACAACTTTGGGAACTAGTAAAATAATGCTAACGAGCAGATTTTTCGAATTGAAACAAAATAAACCTAGGAGACCTTTCACATTTTACAAAACATTTCGTACTTTCACAAAAAAAAATTTTGGAAACTAGTTTCCAAAAAAAAATTTCGTAACACTACAAGAAATAATTGTAAACTGAACCAGATATTAGCTGTAAATATACAAAATTTGTTTGTAGATTTACAGAAATGTTTGTAAATATACGAAGAAATTTGTAAATTTACAAGAAATTTGTAAATTTACAAGATTTTTGTAAATTTTACAAAATATTTTCGTAGTGTTACAAAAAACTTTTTTGGAAACTGGTTTCCAAAAAACCTTTTTGTAAAAGTACAATTTTTTTTTACTGTGCGGGTAGTAATATTAATACTATTAGCGTTTATACAGAACACATGCAATGTTTTGTATTTAGCTTTGTTGTAACAGAAGCCGTTTTACTAGAGAACATGTTATTCATCTCTTGCATGTTACTGGTTGGTTGGTATTCCTGCATATGCTAGTCAAATCCTTAAACAGACATTCTGTCTTGTGTGTGTCCTTGCCTCACCACTAGAGACATACAGAACTCGCGTTATTTTCTGACAGCTGACTAGACTCCAAATGACTATAGGCTCGTTCCACATCTCCCGCTGGCCGATATTGTCGTGACTTGCCGCGGAGAATGCTTACACACACGGTAGAGAGGCCAATCTCTGTAAAGACGTAACACACGTAAATGACAACACGTATAAGTTCGTGGCCAATTGAATAGCATATTATGCTCTGTTGTGAAGAAGAAAGTGAAGTTTAGTCTGCTATCATATGATAACGCGAATTTTACATGTCTCTATACTCATCACTGGTTCTCGCACAACAGTAGCGTGAAATGGGTGTGTTGCAATGCAAACTGTACTCTTGCGACGTCTGTGCAAATACAAGAGTGGCCAATTACAAGTGGCATCACACTCGTGCCTCGCCACTACCGATAGCCAACTCATGAATCTGTACAGACGTCGCAAAGTGCAGCTTACCTTGCAACACACCCACGGCATTGCTGCACAGTCGAACGCAAGGTGAGCATAGTACAGGAACATGATCACTGTTTAAATATTGAAATTTGTTGGTTACCTGGACTAAACTACAAAAAGACAAGGCACAGCGGTGTATTTCGTCCACCAATCACTAAGCTTATCTCTATAAATGTGTGTGTGTGTTGTCAGGGAGAAAACGTAAATATGAAATTGCTTCATATGACTGTGAATAAATTATTATTTTTATCGCTCATATTGTGTAAATAAATTGGTAAAAATTGAAGTTACCTTATCTTAACAGCCACAAAATACCACAACACCCTTTAACGTGTTTTTAATATTTCACTGTGTCACAAGTAAATTAAAACCAAAGAAATATATAACCTCAGTTAAACATCAAGTTTAATATGTTATCAAATTTGCAGTCTAAAGTCGTCTTAGTATGCCAGCAAGTTAGCGTTTGAGGTTCGTAAGAAATTTGAATACGCTGGCACTGGATTATTTCTTTTTATTAGCTTTTTTTTATTTCAATGTGATGTCTGTCTTTTCCAGCAGAAATCGTTGTGTGGTGTCTGTTTAAATTTATAATCTTGTGCTGCGACTTGATCATTCAAATTACTACAAAGTGGTTTAAAAACCTGTTTACAAAATAATGCCACAACACTGGAAATGGCTACAAAACATTTAAACTATAAATTATAACGGTTAAATAAATTGTTTATTTTCCGTCGATCTTTATTTAAACTGCCGTCTGTAAATTAAAACTTTTATGTTCTTTTAAATTATAATTTCTCATGTAAAAAACGGATAACTGTCATGAATAAAATATAAATGTAGAAAATTTAAATTTTACTGCTTCGTAACAAAACATGATAAAATTAAATCGTGTTTCTGGTGTTTCATAACAGTGAACATGGAGTTATTCTCTTCTAGCGGCGATGGAAACGCTGTCCACATTTGCTTGGAGGAAAATATTTGATTTAAAAGTTGGATTTTTTAAAAAATTAACAAAGTACCTACTCTTAATCTGTTTGGTACCCTTAGAAATGGTTGCTTTCTTTACTTTGAAATAAAGTGTGTGTTTTATACGCGTGAGATCATTATCTGTTGTGTGACGTTTATGTACAACACCATTCGGTCATGGCTTGGACAACGTGATTTTTGCAGAGATATACCCGCACAAGTTGTAATTGAAAACAACCCTGCAACCGGAAGGCTTTGTTTGCAGTGCGTTTATGTGCTTGCCTATGTCTACAAACCATCGTCATCTCCTTCCGTAGTTACGTAATTATCAGCTACCCAGTCATGTAAACCCACTTGGGCTAACTGAAGAAAAAGTGCACGCTGTAAGTATATCAGTTTAACGCTCGCTTAAACATTCCTTTCTTATTTCATTTTGCTGTTATTGTGGTATAAGGAAGCTTTTGACATACAAAGTGTATTTAGAGCTCGATCGTAGTTTGTTCGCGGTAAATTAAATATATACAAAATCTACCGTTAAAGGAAACATTTTCACGTCACTCTGTCATCTCCAAACCTCACATTGTGAAGGTTATGTGTTTCAGATTTGGCAGTAGTCAACTCTCGCACTGTTTCGCAAATTACTTAAGTTATTTTGAAGCTGTCTAAAACATGACCAAAAACCGCATTCCCCAATTTCTTTCTTCAGAATATCGCCTACTACCCATCCCTTAATGACCCGTTCGTAAAGATACGGAAACTTTTGTGTTTTATTTTAAGGAGACGTTGAATTCGCAACCTCTGTGCATGTTACTTACATTCACGATTGGTTCTCTATTTACGAAATTCTTTCTTGAGGACTGTGAACCAATAGCAAACCTGTATGAAAACACTCTCATACTGCCGCGCTACCGTGTCACATGTACAACTGGCCACTCGCTGTAGCAGTAGACAATGTACAAGTATCTGAGGACATAGTGTATACACAGGACTGTGCAGTCCAGCCGGCATAAGTACATACTTCAGCGCGCTAAAACATAGTTTTAAAATTGTAGGTTTATCGAGGCCAATTAGCAAAACAAAAAAAAAAAAAAAAAAAAAAAAAAAAAAAAAAAAAAAAAAAAAAAAAAAAAAAAAAAAAAAAAAAAAAAAAAAAAAAAAAAAAAAAAAAAAAAAAAAAGAAAGAAAAAAAAGAAAAAGAACAGAAATCCTAGTCAATAGTTTTTGTTAACTTTTTGAGCAGAAGATTTTCTCTAATTACGTATTTCTGGAGAACAATCATATTGTAAGATTTTTAAATGTTTGTTGCAATGGGAGTTTACAAATAAAATTTATTGGTTTGTGGACATACGCCATTGCTCATGTTTTGCTGATCCAACTTGTGTAGAAAAGACAAAATACAAAGAAGAACCAAAAAACAGATACAAAACACACAAAAATAGAAAAAAAATTCTAGATTAATTCTGTCAGATTTATTTTTGTAAGACAACAAAGAATTCAGTCGAACATCGACACAACGCCCAGGAACAAAAGACAAGCACAATTTTAGAACCAGATTACCAAATTAAAAATAAGGTTGAAAATAGACAAAAACAGTGAACAGTGGACAACAAACAAAAGACAATAGACAACACAAGTTAAAAACAACGAAAAATGCAACGTTCCGGAAATTGCGATCTAATCCCGTCTTCGGCTGAGGCACAGTTGGTCGGAACACCAAGATGCGAATGAAGTTCGTTGGAAAATTGAGGTTTATACAGCCTTGATGGGCACTAACTTGCTCTGCCAACGGTGTCAAAGCCCAGCCAATCACACATCACAAAGTGTCTATACCCAATAAAGTACTTAAAAAGCGTCCCCAGTTAGTAAATTATCACATTTTCTGGATGATTTGTTTATTCTAATTCCTCAAAGAATAATAAACCAACAACATTACAACTTTTATAAAGCAAAGTCTTACCTCTGTTACCAGAGACGAAGTTTTGATTCTAGAATATTAATACGATTTTAAGAATTTGGAAATTCAGCAAAATATTTCAGCACAGTGTAATTTACTTATAATGCATAATCTTATATTAAACAAATAATTTCACTGTAGTAACCTAGACATGTTGGTAGCAGACTAAACCTCAATTTCCTGTACATAATAGAGCATAATCTGTGATTCAATTGGTCACGAACTTTTATGTGTTGTAATTTGCGTGTGTTAGGTCTTTACATAGATTGGCCTCTCTACCGTGTAAGCATTCTCCGCGGCGAGTCACGACAATATCGGCCAGCGGGACGTCGAACAAGCCCATGCTCACTTGGAGTCTAGTCAGCTGTCAGAAAAAAACCGCGAAGTTCGCATGTCTCTAGTTATTGATTTTCTGCTTCTGTTCGTCAAACTCGGAAGGAAGCCGGCTGAGCAGATATCATATTTGCAGAACACTGGATTCGCAAGTACACGAGTTCGATTTCACTGTTCAGCAGTCAAGATCTTCGCTGATTTCAGGTTTAGTGGTCTCGCTCTCTAAACGTGGAGCACGGAAGGAAAGTGCCTCCGGTCGCCGCAACTGATGCACTATCGTCTTTGCGCGCAAGGCTAGTTTCTGACCTTAACTTGCAACTAGTTACTGTATGCATTAGGCCATCACTTCTCATTGTATTGGCTGGATATTGTGTAGCTAGCAGTCGCCCATCCGAAATAAGCGTTTCTGACGTAACTATACACTTTAGCATGAAGTCGTTTGATTTGTTTGCTGTTTGTCGAAGGACAGTTCCTGTAATATTACAAGTACTTTTACCTTTATGTGTAAACTGTTTCTTTATACACTGGAATACGGGGACATGTTTTGTAAAACAGCGTAATTTAAACACTGTATAATACGGTTCGAGAGATAGACTACGTGCCCTAGGTAGATTAAACACAAAATAACTTTACTTTTATTTTCGTGTTTAATTTAAGTATCGCACTTTAAATATATAGTCAAGCAATACTTCGGCTTGCGCTAGTACCCACATCAGAGGTTTATACCCAATCCCCCCTCGGAAGTTAGAAACATTGATTTATGAAGAAAAACATGTTCCATTGTGTTATGAGCGCATCCGCAGCTGTGCTTCATGGTTATTAATAGTTTGTCTTATAACAGACACGTCTCTTGTTTGACTGTGACAATCGGAACTACGACACCTCATATCTGCGTAATTTGGCGGGTAGAAACCCAAGATTCTGAGAGTTAGACCGTTCTATCACTGACTATGATGCATAGCTACAGTTGTACACATAAGACATTGAAACAAGTTGTTGTGAAATTCTTTTCACCGAAGTTACCTGTCTAGTTATCGTCTGTAGGAGGAGGAAAAGCAGGAAAAATATATACAGGAAAAAAGCAGGACTTTAAAAATTGTTCGGCCAACCACAAACAAGTCGCCGGTGAACAATTATGAAATCCATTTGTTTCTCCGGTGAACGTCAGCAGCTGCGGTGTGATCGTAGGTGCATAGTGAACTAAATACAGAAGCGAAACTACCACACTTCTATAGCGAACACGAGATGATTGGAGATGCTTTTACCGTCGCTTAAGGTAGCCGCCTGGTTGAACGTAATTTACGCTTAGAAGAACATAAGCGATAATGACGACACAGTACGCACACAGCACCTCACTCTGGCCTCCTGGCGCATGTGTCTGATCTGACGCGCGGTCTTCTAGCCAACAACTAGCCTCTATGAGACATCATGTGAAGACCCTAACATTTAACAGATTATTATTAAAGTAGAAGTTGAATTTTCCGAGCCTATGCCTCTTAAAAGATTCTGCGCTAAAATGTTCAAACTTTATAAGTACCGAATTTTCGTAAATTTCGGCCCCTAGAAATTATATGATTTAATAAGTAGTAGTGAACCTGACTCAAGTATACACATGTGTAACGTACTTTGAACTATATTCCTAAACGGACATAACTAACTCACACCGAGCAGTTTTTTAACACTCCCGTAGGCCCTAACTACGGTGGCTATCCGCAATGTTCGTTATGCTTGACAGGCCGCCATCTTAACAGTGAGGTTATAAACACAGGCGGTGATGACATGAGATATGTAGCATTGACAGAATGAAAGGGCAAGGGGAAATGCCCTGAGGAAATCATTCAGTGAATGGCAACAGTCGCCATGTTACCCACAAGCAAATAGATGGAGCGACCCCGCCAGTGCTAGAACCCGGGTCACCGAGGTTGAAGGCGAGTGGCTTGACCACATCATCACCATGCCACAAGGATAACTCGAAGCACACGAGCCAGCAACTGTTATTCGCAAATCATCAGCTGGAAAGCAGCTCGCCGAACTGAGGCCTAACCATCAGTGCAATGTCCCATAGCACGCAAGGCCAACAATACATGAGGTACGTGCCCACAGCCGCACATAGATAACGGGGGTTGCTCAGTTTCCCGCGTTGGCCATCTGCCCGCATACTATCCCCTCTTCTGCTTGTGTCTCCTACCACTCTTGAAGCTTTCAAGCTCCGCCCACTGTCCGCGGCATTCTCCGCCCTTTCGAACCCACCAGACTGTTTCCTTTTATCTGAGCCTCTTTAGTTCTATCCCAGTTTCCCGCATAGACAACTGCTCATTGGCTTAGCTTACATCAAAGGCACAGCTACGCCTTTCCGCCTCTTTCTTTAGGTATGCACGGAAGTGTAAGCACTTTTGTAATTCGCTGTGTGAAGTTTATTCATTTCAAAAAAAGTATTTTATTTTGGTCACTGTTGGTAGGGCGATAAAATGAGCATGATTTTGTTTATTTATCACATTACCGTTTATAAGTTAAAAAGTACTGGAAGGGTACGAGTTGGTTGAAAATAAAATAATAACTAGGTATTTAAAAAAGTTCTTACATTACCATGTATTGAGTAGCCAATATACGGGAAAAGTTCATGTCTTCAACTGTATTTACTGTTTAACTCTTGCACATGCCGTACTGCAGGAATAATATATAAATATGAAGAAATGCTCACGAAATGAAACACGACAGTTCAATTTTCGATTATATCTGTTCACACATTTCTCAGTGATCTGACTGTACCAACAACCCACCATTTTTGTCACTAGATAAGAGGCTGTTAGCTCACATAATTTATCGGTCGCATACACCTATTCCACTAAACAAAGGACTGGTAGCTTTCGTGAAAATATTTTTGCGCCATCTTATTTAAATGCAACACGTGAACACCTGCAACGCTGCTTCATGGTCAACGATTGAATGGTTTTTCTATGTGTCTTGAAGTATACCAGCCAATCACATATGTGTGGTGTTGTGGTAAACTTATCCTCATTGGCACATTCATATAAGTGACGCCTCTACACAAGGACACGCTGCCAATAACCACAAAGCGGAGCTGCAGATATACACATAAGGCATTCAAACAAAGTGCTGCAAAATTATTTTCGCGAAAATTACTGGCCCCTATACTGAACCAGCAGAATTTTTCCTGATTTCGACGAACTTCAGGTTTTCCCAGACATTTGAACAGCTTTAAATCCAATTACACGCTATATAACATGTAGAATATCTTGGCCTATGTAGTGTGGCCATTCTTCAGTCTCTATCCCTACCTGTGAAGGTCCTCGCCTGGCCACAGACTAAATAGTAACACAGACGTAAAATGACGTGTCCGCTCATTTATTTACGGGCGAACTTCGCCGCTTATTGGTTGCCCGAGCAGCCCCGTGTCTGCTTGGCTCCTGCATGTTAGTACAGATTTCCTATTGGACTGACTGCCAGCCAGCAAGACTGCCGCAGTACGCTGATTGGCTGTGTCTTCGTCAAGTTGCTGGCCAACGAAGTTATTTTGCTTGCCGTCCTACTTGCTATTTTACTTCTGTATTGCAAACCATTCTGTGGCCTGGGTTGGGGGAGCGAGTTGTCTTGTCAGCCGCGTGATAAGTAGGTACGCCCTCGCGAGGCAAGGCGCGAGGTAGATACAACTTGTGAAAGTGCCGAGGTCACATTGACCTTGACTTTCGCCCGTCCAGACGGCGAATGAACGCGCGGCCATAGGTACTCGTGATAGCAGAAGAGGCTGCGCGCCCTACTCGACTTTGGTCTTTACCTGAACCTGTACCTGAACAATTATTTTATTTCGTTTTTATTTTTGCTGGTTCCTAAACCCAAAACAGGAACATTTCTGGAATTCATGTCACAATTTTAGCCCAAAGTTTATGACTACGTGTGTTTCACTGCAAAATTATTTTGGTTCCTATTGTGCATATTATGACGTGTTTTCGTAGTTGCCACGACCAATGAAACGCATGCTCGGTTGCATGAATCAGAATTATTAGATCACAGTTGCAATCAGATTCCGCTTAAAAGATGTTCGTCATTTAAACCTTCAGTATTTATATCTATACGTAGATTTTAATTTGATGAAAGTTATTTGCTACCATACCTTTTAACACAAAAAAAATTTTCTGTAGTTTTTAAATAACGATGTGAAAGACAAAATTTGCGCCTTACAAATTGGCAAATATCGAAAATCAACTGATTTACTGAAAGTAAATTACTCACACTGAAATACTATAATAAATAAAACACGAAACCTTATAATGTTGTATGCCTATTTTAAAATAAAATTCAATTTGCAAATTCATCACGTTGGTTCATAATTTTTTTTTCAAAATTGCGAAACTTTTTCACTGTGGTTTTTAAACATTTCTTAAAGAAGTCTGTGGCGTGTAATTTCATGTGTATTAATTTATATTTGTAGATTCGTTGACTTTTTGTTATTTGAGGGCTACCGTTGGTGTAGAAAAATGTGTTTTGTGCAAGTAAGACGTACTACAAATAACATTCAGCCTACAAAACGAACACTACTTGGTGAGTTAAAAAAAATTAATACGGGGTTTAATAACGCACACTCTTCCTGTCGAGGGAAATATGGTCGTCATCGTGAATTTTTATATTTTGCGTAATAACTTTTCATTCGGGTGAATTTATGTAACTTTAAGCTAACTGCGGAATAGAGAACATGTTGACAGAATTCTAGACTTACATATTTGTTGTCGTTACTGTTGTTACAGATCTAACTGGAGATAAGAAAATAATGAGAGTATTGTAACTGCAATAAGATATGTAACAGTGTAACGTCAAATAAAGAATTATGGTAGATACAATTTTATCAACATGTATTCTATTTTTCAGTCTATAAATTTACCCAAAAGAAAAGTTATGACACAAAATACAGAAATATAATATGGTGACCATCGCTCCCTTTTAAGGTTTCTGTGGGTGGCTTGGTAGCAAAAAAATTATTAGTCGTAAAGGTATTTGGGAAAAGAGGGGGAAGGGGAGATTAGAAAGGCAGTGTTATGGTTATGGGTATCCGTGACTCGTGTGGTAAAGTAAATCATCGCCCGGCGTCCTTCGCCTTGGCAGCAGCGAGAGAAATTATGTCTAAAAGCATGCCGGACATAAATAAGAGTTATAGACATTCCCAGGAGTTTTAAAGGTTATATTTTTACAGCAAATTGCCGAAGATATAAAAAAAATTAGGAAAGGAACTTCGAGCGGAGGAATACTTGTTCATTCCAGCTTCTACCTATATTGCGAAATGTCTTCACGAATATGTGCGTTTCAAGCGCAAGACACTTCGGTAAAGTGCGTATATTGTAGCAAACATATGTTAAAAATAAAATATTATTTTGTAAAAGCCTGGCAATAACATGCAACTTCTTTATGTTGTATTTAGTTAAAAATAATTGAGACTGCACGATAAAACGTGTTCCCATATTGTTGTCGTGTGGTGCAAGCTAAGAACTTTTTGCTGGAAAACTGTATTCAACAGACACACAAGCCAACGCTGTGTTTTAACTGAGGTTAGTAAGTATTTTACAAGAACGTGCGCCATGTGTAATTCTTTGTTTATTAATTTTAGGTGTTACAACTAGAGCCTAAGTGTTGGATCGCTTCATTTGTTTAGTTAATTTATGCATAGTTTTGACTGACTTTAGGGATATTTAGAGATGGTGTAATACTCCGAAAATGTCTTGTGTCAACACACTCTTGGAAAATCTGTAACTTGATGTAGCACATTTGATTGGGTGAACTGTTCCTGGTACGACCTATTGCTGTAGATTAACCACAGGCATTTACTGGTGCAATAGCAGATTTCTTATTGGCTCAATTAAACGGGGCAGTGAATTCTCGTACGCATGACAGCCTATAGCAGAAGCCATGCTGGGCGTACTTTGGAAACTAGCAAGGAGTCAAATTTTCCCGCGATAAATCTCCGTCTATATATATATATATATATATATATATATATATATATGATGTAAGACCAAAACACAATAGCTCATTCTTAGACCAACACGTAGTTTTCTTTCTTTACCTATGTTACACATCAACCACCTGAAGCTGTTCGAATTCCTATGCCTCGAGCTGTATTCGTGGTCGTTACAATCAGTACCATGTAATATGTTACAAACTCATAAGTTGCTGGTGATAACGCAGTCTAGGCTTAATTGTATCACAAAATTTAAATACATTTTATTCGGAGCACTTTATACACACATTAAAAAGGCCACGAAAACTAAATTCTAAAATTGTCCCTCTAAACTTACTGTTAAGGACGTTGGAGCCGTAAAAATTCTAAATTTTATATTTGTGCCAAACACTGTTCAACTTTTACACATCAGATAACATGTCATTTCCCCAAATAAAAAAAAAGGTACAATAGTTTTAGCATAATCACTTATCAAAGTCACAAAATGGCAGTTGCGGTGTAGCCAAAATAATACAAAATAATTAACTTCCAGAAACAAGATAATTCGTACTGATACTTAATGATATGAGCTACTTCATGACACTTTTTTAAACACAAAGCGATAAATTTTTGTATTTTTAAAAAATTGATGAAAATGAGTAAATTTTTGCATAACTTTGACTTTTGGCTACTACTAAAATATTCAAAACTAACTTTTGTCAAACATGTCATAAAACGTATTGATACACTGACTTTCAGTTCCCGTAATTTTGAATTCATTAGATAATTCCTTTTTTTGATTTTGGCTACACCGCAACGGTCATTTTGTGACTTTGATGAGTGATTATGCTAAAACTATGCGGCCTAATTTTTTTTTTAATTAGGGAAATGACGTGTTATCTGATGTGCAAAAGTAGAACAGTGTTTGGCACAAATGTAAAAATAATACATTTTACGGGTCCAACGCCCTTAAGTCGACAGTATATTTCCAATACATAGAAATACATTTATGAGCATGAGTGCCTGTTTATGTAATTATGTAAGTGTAGATGTTTCGCTTCTGCCGTGGTTTAAAAATAAATGAATGTAATGAATTAAGGAAAAGGTGAGTTATAGTCTTTATCTGTTTATCTTCCTCTCGTAGTTTTGATGTTTGCTGTTCCAAGTCCGTCGAGGTCATAATGAAGGTTTTCGCAACATTTCTCTCAGAGTCCATATTGTGGTTCCTCAACATTGCCTTGCGTAAACAACACAGCAAAGTAACTTAGAATAGTTCGCTTCCTGTAACATACTACTGTTTTTAACTTATTCAGTATGTTTCCATTGTAAGGTAAACCGACAATATACCGCGATATAACTTAATGTTTTGATAAACCACGTTGCGGGCTTCACAAAATTTGGAAAGCTCTGTACACACTAGATTTCCAACAGAGAGCCGGCAGGTGCAGTTTCGGCAGTAGGTGACCAATGTATCACACTTAAACTCATAATTATAATATATAACGTATTTCTGGTAGTTAAATTCACAGCCTAAGTACTCGTACATATACACCTGTTGCCCACCGGAATTTGTTAAAGTTAAGGAAGAATTGAAATCAGACTACTTGTACCAGCTATGGCAGTTAATCTACTAATCAATACTAAAATATTAACTTCAGTCGCTATTATTCTCAGAAATTGTTTACTGTTTTGTATCTGTACTGTAATATTTAAAATTTGCCACAAGTATAATAGTTGAAATGTACAAAAATTAAATATATTTCCCATTATCTTGCAAATTTAATTTTAATTCAGTAACGAATCAGTTAATATTGTTAAATCGCATTAAGTTTAAGACTTGTATTATTTCAATTGATCTCAGTGTTTTACGCTAATAATGTTATAGATGCATCAAGAGATCAAGTTTAGAAGTATTAACAAAAGAATTAGTCAGAAATCATCTTAGTAGAGAAAAATCTTGATATCAGTGATATTACTTTCTCTGAGTAGCCACAAGTGACTCAACTGTGGCTTTCATAACATTGTGTAAGTTACAAAACTATCACTTGTAATTTACTAAACAAATTAATTTTGCTATTTAATAAGTTTCGATTCTAAACTGTTTGCTACGTTTTGTAAAATTATTGCTCAGTGCTCAAATGTCCATTTACAAGTCTAATGGTGATGGGGTTTTCTGAATGATTGTTTTGTAATAAATATTGTTTCAAGCATAAATATCTATTTTAAAAGTCACATGGTGATGGTGATTCCAGAAAACTTTTGTACGTATAACTACTTATAAATACCGCCAGTATTGCATTTTAAAAAAAGGTCATTAACATTTCGCAAAAAAAAAAAAATCCCCAGTTTGTTTCAGTGACTTACCTGTACATATGCATATCTTCTTCGTGTTTATTGGCAGCGTGTGTTTGTGAAGTGACACCTCTCACTTGAATGCGCCTATAAGAATAAGATTAGTGCAACATCACACGTCTGTGACTTGCAAGTAGAAGATCAAGACTCGCGAGATTTGAAACATCGATTAACTGACTGTGAAGCAGAACTGCACGTTCGCACTTGAGGCACTGAAACAAACTAGCGCAAAGTTCCTTTCGCAAAAAATGCACGGCGCTAATAATAAATATCTTCTATGAACGTAATTGTAGAATTTACGAAAATCGTAGAATTAGTACAGTTCAATTTGTAAATTTATTTCATTTATTTAATTAACTATACAACTGCACATTTTCAAAACTTAAGGGCGCAGTCTACCACAATTTTCATTGCCATTTTTTTTATTTGTGGTAGATCTTTTTTTTTTCCTTATTTTGTACACAAAATGTAACTAAATTTGGCTCTCATGAAATTGTTTTATCTCTCATAGTTTTCGCTAAATTTCTTGTCATAGTCATATTTTGCATGTTTCCGTTTTAACGACTACACTAAAACAAACTAATATACCAAACTAAAAAAATCACAGTCGATAAAGACATTGCAGGCTACAATGTCATTTGCATTTTTTTAAAATATATATATTTAAATTTTAAATGTTTATTTTCAGTTTCAGCATTTTTTAATACAAATAATTTTTATTTTACCTACGACAGATGTGCACAAAATAAAACATTATTTTAAGAAAGAATAAAAAAATATATTGTGTTCTGAAAAATGAGACATTTGAAGCTCACGTTTGACCTGCATCTAATTTATATTTAATTTATGTATTTCAGTTGATCGTTAAACAAGTTTTGGTTTTCCACGTTCCTGACCCCACACTTCAGGCGCCATCATCTGCAACTTCTGATTGGCGAATTACCATCCGCTTCGAGTTCGCCACACAGTGTTTATTTTCGCCTGGGGATTATTACGTAGGTCTACTCTGTGGTTTAGGAACGCTCGCCAGTGCAAACTTCGTGTAGGCCCGATAAAAAAACAGCATCTATACTAGACCAGTGTTGGCAGGAAAACTGGATAACTATCCTTCGGTCGCCAGTGAACTTGGCCGTCGAGTGTTACGTAAGGCAGCGCAGGCCCTCCAGGGTCGGCGAGTCCTTCGCGCGAGCCAAGGTTGTCTGAGGATCTCCGCCTCCTGCATGCCGCCTCTGAACTTGGTCAGGACTATGAGAACACTCGGCAGCTCAGGACAAGTTCATGTCCAGCTCTCGGTGCCTTTAACCTCTTGAGGCCGTGTCTCTATTTAAATAACACTTTTTAGTTTATACAGTTTTTGTGATAATTACATTTTAAGCTTAAACAAACAATAATCGATACCAAAATCAGTTTTGTTTAAAATGATTTTTGCCGGACAGCAAATATTTTTTTTTTCGCAAGAAATTATACTGTTTGGGCTAATAAAGTCAATTAACCAGAGCTTCGTTTATTGCATAATTACCTAAAACCATAGTACTTGCTGCCAACATGAAGAAGACGATTTTAAACAAAACTGCCAGATAGATTTTTTTAATGCATCTGCTCGCGTTTAAACGTGGAAAAATAATAACGCTAAAAAAGTGGACACTGGAGAAAATAGCAATAAATAGACTGCTTTTTCGCACTTCAGCGCTTGAAAGTTCGTGTAGAGCCACTGGTTTTTTATATATAATTTTATATAAGCTTGTTTCAGTGCCATACGTAGAGCCGCGATTTTATGGCGAAAAGATTTTTGCAACATTTGGTTTCGATGCGTCATGTGCACACCTGCAGCTCTGCTACATCGTCTGTGGTTGGATGATTTTACTCTCACTTGCCTTGGCAAATTATAGACGTACGGAGTCATAATAATCTTATTCTGATTGGTGCAGTCAAATGAGAAACGTGTCTGAACATAGACACGCTGCCAATAACCTTGAAACAGAACTGCCGATGTGCTCGTGAGTCACTGAAACAAAGTGGGGCAAAAATCTTTTCGCGACAAAATCGTGGCCCTAGCCATACGTACACAACTACAGTTCACGGTTTTTGGCGGCGTGCCTTTTCTTGTGCTGAAATGTCGGTCACTTGACTGTACCTATGATAATAAAGTAACTATTCAGTCCTGAGCTTTCTTTATGCAGAATGTTGTACACAGATAAAAAGGTTTACCACATATAAGTACAGTCAACAATTTAATATACGTTTTCGTTTATAGCGAAACAAGTATGTATTTGAACGAGCAAAAGTTTTGCTGCCTGAATAAATAAATAAAACGCGCCAAGTATTGGTTTACTTACTATACTATCAAAATATATAACTGGACTAAAGCCACTTGTCGAAGCAACTTAATCTGCAAGGCAACCAAATATTTAGTTGATTATATTATTAAACAATTTTTTTGGACACATACAAACATGGTTGACTGTACTAAACAATTATTTTCTCCGTGTACATACCAAAAATTCAATTTTTTAGCACGCAGTAGCCAATCATGTTCAAGGGCGTATGCGTAACTTTGTCAAGCCAGTAATAGACCAGGAACGCTTACGTTGACTCACTGCCTTTGCCAGTTCATTTTTTTTCCTAAATAGTTTGGTTACGCAGAAGAAAATGTTTTGTATTTTATGGGAGAAAAAGGAGTGGCTCACACGAATCGCTAAAGAGGTGAAATTCTCTACAAAGGACAAGAAATCGGGAAAGTCTGTAAGGTAAACAATGACTACTTGGACGCGAGGTAGCTACTATTTTAAAGCATTTCCCATTATTTTAAGAATAAATAAAATTCTAATAATTGTAAAATATATTCACTTAAAATGTTTGAAACTTAACAATAAAGGGGTTTCAAATGTTATCTTCCACCTCCCCCTCACACTCAGCGCTGGATGACAGCAACTTCAAGGCGTGCCACGAAAGTCTTCAGCTTCTCCTTGTCTTCGGTCGTGAGTCTTTGGGAGCACAGATTCGTACTCGACTAACCAGTATTAGTTTACTCTGGTGTTGTGACTGTCAAGCAGATACCTAACAGTTGTAGTAAATAATGTCAGCTCATAGGGGCAGTAAATCTTAGCTGAGTAACGACTACCGCTCCTATTTACACCACTGTAAAAAATTTTCTCCGTCGTTTTACGGAATTTCCGGTAAACATTTCTCCGGATACCTCCGTGAACTCACGGAAACTTATTTCCTAATCCAACAGAAGTTTCCGTAAAACAGTTTCAACACACGGAACAGAGTCATACTTACTTGTATATAATGCCACAATTGCATTTCAACAGATTTGCACTTTTACCGGTGATGTTATTAAAATATATACGTAATATTAACAGCTCTCTAACCCATACATTTACGATTTTTTCCCATGAAAGTGTCCGCAGACATATTACATATGATTCCGTACTGTACAGTACATTTACTATAAAATTTCCGTATTTTACTTTTACGGACACTATTTCCGTTTACTAACGATACAGTTCCGTTTAAATTTATAAAGGTGTACATGAGAGCATTTCAAGTGGTACCGAATGCCAGTGGAATTTTTGGTATGTTACTAAGGAGTATAACACAACAGTTGCTAAAAACTCCTACAAACGTAAGGTGGCACTGTTAAAAGAAATTCCGTTGGTTTATGGAGAAGTGCTGGTAAAAAATTCTCCAGAAGTGTCCGTTAATTTACGGAAAGCAATTAGCTCCATTTATCGAAATTCACATATTTATGAAAATTTATTATGATGCAGGCACATTAATGCGTACGGTTATTTTTTAGTTTATTTTCGCAGTTGTACATGTGTTTAATTATTGAAACGTAATTATTAGAGATGATGGTTTATCACGGGAAAACTTGAGTATTTGCTAGGCCTCAACGTACGTTCAGCTTATCAAAAGATTACTGGCTTTTCCTTGTACGCGAAGCTACTGCCCTATTTGACTAAGCGAATAAGAATACCGCTATTTTAATATTTAATGCGTGTTATTGGTCTGTAGACAGCTACGTTGTGTCAGTGTTTTCAAGGCTATGTTGGCACAAAACATTTTCGCGATATACCATCATCTCTAGTAATTATGTATAACTGTGTCGCAAAATAATGTTTCCGTTAATTAAACAGACATTTCCGTAAAATTATCCGAAAATTCACGGAAATTTTTAACAGTGTACTGATACTTAAAACGAAAATAGTAGAAAAAGTACCTAACATTTTGTTTGAATTATCGGCATCAGACATTGCGTAGTATGTAATTGCTTACTTTATTTGTTTTCCTTCGGACAGTATTTAGAATTTAGTATCATTGACTGAAGAAATATAACGACCTGGCTGGACTTAACCCAAAAATTCTGCTGTTAAATATAAATCACTTTCTTAGGAATGTATCATTTTCTGCTATATAAATAGGAAAGAAAAAACACAAGTGTATGAATTTTCGAACTACACTAAAACATTTCCATTAGAATTCTAATTTTTTTTTTCATCTAAGTGCAGTTATTTTTTCCTTCGTGTAAAGTTTGCAGTCAGAATTATTTTAAATTTCAACACCTTCTCTTAGGTAACTACTTCTTATTCATAGCCTGAGGTAAGTTCTCCAAACGTGATAATTTCACCTCGTCAAGTAAATTGTACGATCATGATCGCTCCTTTACGAAACTGACATTCTTCTATCATATCGTTTTGCGCCTTCGCAAAATTAGAGCAACGTGAAAACCGAAACCGTCGTCGTTCATACATATTTATTTTCCTTTGAAGGAGGCATTAAAAACCGGTTTTCACAGACGGACTTCGTGGCAGTCTTTGTTATCCGCAAGCGAAATGGTAACTTTTATTTCTAGTTTCGTAAAAACAGCGGTCACGCGGGCCGTCGAGGAACTGTAACCTGTTAGAAAGCTAACGAATGTAAAACATTCCAATGCCAACTAGAGTTTTAGTAGTCTACATTAACGACTATGTGGTAGTTCTTATAGCAACGACATTGTTGTTGCCAACCGTCACATACGACACGCGACCTTCAGTACGACTTTACACGAGCACGCCTATTTGTAGGTAACGTTCTGCACAAGTTGTGCCCCTCGGTAGTTCCTCATTGCAGACAGCATTCTGGAAGACTCTGTTTTATTACAATACTGGCCGGCCTACAGGACAAAGTACAGTCTACACCTGAATCAGTACGTACTAACTTATTCCCAGCGGCTTTTCACTGGTTTACGATGAAAAATTTTCCTTAGAAATGAGGGAAATTTTTAACTCAAGTATTAGAATGTTGATTTACCGCGGGAGAAGTTTATTGTTAGCTTGGCTTCAATGTAATGTATTTATTTCTGACTTTCTTCATTTGTTATAGCTGAGTTCCTTTTTGACTGGACTAAGGTTAATTCTACTACAGGTTAGAAAGATCAATGCTAAGAGTTTGGCACAGGAAAATTTTCTGCCGCTTGAGCGCGGGTATCGGTAACGGATGCAAACTGGCCAATCACAGAGCTTTCCTGAATTTTAAGTTACATAAAGTTGATAATTTAAAAAGCGAAATTGGTAATCTTTTCATTTTGAAATACAGTTAAATGACGTATGTAATTTCCAAGCCTATTTAAATTTAATTACACTACAGTTTCGTATTTTTCTGGTCCGTTAGCGATAGCAGCGAATCTAGATGCAGAAATGTTCCCTGTGCCAAACTCTCACGCAAGAAAACACACTTTCTTTCTAACCTGTAGTAGAATTAACCGTAACTGGGCCAATGTTAGTTCTGGTGCTACAACTGAACGTCTGCGATTTGTCTACAAACAGCTGAACCCCAACTCATAACCGTCATCCAGTCACATGAGACGCAGGACACTAAACTGTTTTGAAGATAATATTATCGCGATTCTCCATAATCTCTACGCGTTTCTTACCATTCTTCTGGTTGCAAACAGAGCAAATGTTCCGCGGTGTTATTGTTCAGTTCTGGTACAATCTGCATACATTGAAATGTTATTTTGTCTTTTTCATGTATAGGATCGCTAACATATGGGAAACCATCTCAACAACGCTATTTATTACACTCTTATACACCGGTGTTGTAAAATTAAAAACAGTTCATTTTGTAACTGCTCTACCCGTATGGCCACCATTGTTTCATGAAAATATTTCCACCATTGTAGATCTCTCCAACATTTAGCCGTAGGCCTCGCGTCTATGTGAAAACACTTCTACTTTACTGGCTTAGTTATAATTACATCACTTCGATAGTGAAAGATTGAAATACTAGCGCAGGGACGTAAAACAATGTAGCCTAACAGTTAACCGTGACCAACCCCGGATGTTGATCCAAGATACGGTGTGAAATATGTTAGCGTAATGTGGAAATAGAATGGACGACATGCGTCCAGAATTAGAGAAAACTTCTAATGTTGAATGAATATTTACTGATTTCGATTTAGAGTGAAAATATATATCGTATAGGGAGGATACATGGGGTACAGGCTATCACATTTCGAACTGCATATTTACGATTGGACACTGGTCGGCATCTGCATACCTCGGAAGATGTCATGATATGAGGTCCTGCAATAACGAGGCCAGGAAAGAGAAAGGCGAGGAGAGGGGTAAACGGGAGGTCTCCGAGAAAACCCGCTGATATCCACATGCGAAAACCCAGGGCCTGACCCGGGTGGCCTTGATAGGAGGCGAGTGGTCTGGTCACTGATAACATCAGCAATAAACTTGACAAAATATCCGGTCTGTAATGTTTAGACGACATTCGCGTTATTTGCTTGCCTCTGACCGAACTCCAAACGCTTTCACGTCTTCCATTGGCCGTTATTTTCGTTTCTGTCCCAGAAGAACTCTTCTCCAATCGTGGAAGGTCAGTAGAGAGGTGAGAAATATGTGTATCAAAGCAATCACTAGAGCCACGATTTTATGGTGAAAATATTTTTGCAACATTTGGTTTCGATGCGTCGTGTGCACGTCTATAGGTCTGCTACATCGTCTGTGATTGGATAATTTTACTCTCACTTGCCTTGGCAAATTACAGACGTAAGGAGATACAATAATCTTATTGTGATTGGTGCAGTCAAATAAGAAACGTGTCTGAACAAAGACACGCTGCCAATAACCTTGAAACAGAACTGCCGATGTGCACGTGAGACACTGAAACAAAGTGGGGCAGAAATCTTTTCGCGACAAAATCGTGGCCATAGCAATCACTTACTTCAACAACATTGGGTTGTGGTACGACAACAAATGGGATCACATATTGCACTCGAGTGTCTGAAGTGCATTCGAGCATTGATTTGTTCATGCGGAAAACGTATCTAGTTTGTTAACTGCTGTGTGGTCACATTAAATTTAAAAAATTGCTTGAAAATATATCAGCAATAGTTACGTTTGCAACACGAACATAATAGTAGTGTATTCAGTGGTGGCTCGAGGGTTGTTAGCAAGGAGGGCACAAGTTGCTGATGACTGTATACTGTGCACACGCCGTCCTATACCAATGACTATGAAATATCTACTGGCTACTTATTGTGTTCTGACCAGTCAGTAATAAGCGGGACCTATATATACCAGCGTGTCAGTGGCTTTACTGTCAACTAGCGCACAACACTGTACAGTTCTCTGCAACTTATGCCCTCCCTGGCAACAACCTACGAACCGCCACTGGATATATGAAAAAGTGTTGGAAAGCACAAACTTACAGTTTTATAGGTAAACTTTTAAAATTATTTTGAAGTTTACGGGAGAAGGTCATATTCCTTTCGGCGCTCCGAGTTTAAGGGTATGGAAAAGTAAGATGTCGAGCGAAAGACTGGAATAATCAAATGTCGATAAAACCCAAACTACTCATCATAATTGAATGGGACTTTTTTGTCGAGTAGATATATTATTAGTGGACATATGTTTATCTAAAAACTAGGCGGTAGTACGTTCTGATGTCAAGTAAAAAATAAAGAAATGTTCATTTTATAAAAATAAGTGCCTGAAACCACAATATCCATATAAATAAAAAAACTCTAATTTTATTGAATTTTAATATGATAACCAGGTTTCTACTCTAACCAGTTTTCAAAAATACACACGTTTTTATTTGAAAATTAGTATATTTTTGAAGTGATATACAAACAATTTAATAAATTCAAAATAGTTGTGGATGTTTGAACTTCAGTGGAACACAGCGTAACCGTTGATGCGTGCGATGCAGTGTTGGAAATATCACTAGTTTCTACGTGTAGTGTATGAACTGAATGTAAGTGAATGGACGCCAACATCAAAGCAAATACAACATTCAGCGAGCACTTCTTGAGGAATAGCCAATTAAGAACAGAAATGTTGCGCAGTGCTGGTGGCATCCAAATACTTTGAAGCACGCTGTGTCTTGTAAGTACTGTGCAGTGAGGAGGAGAAAACGGGTTTATTTGCGTGTCGGCGTTTCGCTCAAATTGGATGCAAATTCCGCAGTTGCGCGAAGGTGTTGCTGAAGGAATCGTCGCCATAATGGCCAATAAATTGTACCCTGTCTGGCGTCGCACGTCGTAACCTGTATTCTTGTCAGCTCTTTGAGACCCGTGTGCCTAGATTTCTTGGGGATTATTTGATAACACCTTGGTCAGGCTTTAGTATCACATAAGAATCTTAGTTTCATAGCGGGTATTGTGGTTGTCATGTGAACGACAATGTTCCGTAGGAAAATGTGTCTTTTTTTACTACTTGGCAGTTAGACAGTGTGTTTTTGCAGAGGTTAATTATGGCAACGGGGTAAATTTTTCCGTTTCTCTGGAAATAACTGTATACGTGACTTACAGCACATTTGTAAATAATAATTTAATTAAAAAGTTATTATACCACGTTTATATAGGCCTACATGACTAAAAATTAACGACTTAATTTCTCCTAGTCTTATATATATATATATATATAACCCCATATACATTGTCCTTAGTGACTGTGGATTTTAAGTAGCTGTAGAAATACTTGTAAGATTTAAATTTAAAAATTCGAGGCACATGCAACAGATAATTGATACACGAAGTTTATCTAAGACTTATAATATAATTGCACTGCAAATGATACGAACTACTGTGCGAGTTTTCTCAACGACAGCAACACTCTACCACAGACTAAATAGTAATACAGACACGAAATGACGTGGCGGCTCGTTTGATGTTGGCGAACTTCGCCGCTTATTGGCTGCCCCAGACCGTTGATGCCAGCCCAGTGTATGTTTGGCTCCTGCATGTTACGGCAGGTTTCCTATTGGCCTGGCTGCCGATTATTACAGCAGCTGCCTTACGCTGATTGGCAGAAGGCGTCTCCGCCATGTTGCTGGCCAGGGAAGCCATTTTGCTGGCGTGTGTGTCTGAGTTCGCTGGCCTACCGGCTATTTCACTTCTGTATTCCTAAATATTCTGTGACTCTACGCTGCTCTTATATTGCATTGTCATATAGTAGTTAAAATTAGTATTTTACACTTTCGAATGTTAAAGTTTCTTTATTTATGTCGTCGGATTTTACACAGAAAAGGCTAAACATCCAATTTCAAAGGTTTTTTTTTTTATTATTTTTAAACTATAGCGTTTGGTGTTTTTCTTAAAGTGGTCTACCACACGAATTTAATTTCACGTAATTTATGTGGCCAGATTGATATATTAAGCTAGAATCATGTTTGCAACAATATTTATTACTTTACCAAAGGAAACATTTAAATTTATTTTGTCAATAACTGGAAAATTTAAGTGTTGATAAAAATTTACGGCTTACTTAAAACGCCATTACCTGCTCACCAGTGCCAGTAGACAAGTACAGTGTTTTATGAACTTATTTAATATTTTAATATTTTGTGTGTGTGGTAACAGGCAAGGTATGGTGGTTGGCTACACACACGCTGATATGGCAAATTTCGACTTGTGTGACATCATACTTCGGAAACCGTTATTTCTCGGTTACAATTAAGACAGTTTGCGTGGTGCTATTCGTAGTATGTTTCAGATAAGCACATTTCTAAAAATCCTTTACTTGTGGCCTAAGCGACTGCAATTATTTAGCGTTAAGGTGACCGCCTGTTCAGACCGGCGAGCGACGTGTTGATCTTCGGTCGTTAGCAGATTATTAGAGGTACGTAAATTTCGCAGCTACATTCCAGGTTAGGTTGAACGCCAATTATGTATACGTCATTGCCATGTCTGTCACTTGCTGGCGGCTGTTACGAAACGCGTTTGACTATTGCAAGCCAGTAGTAAATAAGGGAATAACGCGAAGTGCTATCGCTTGCTACCTGCTTGTACGGTTATAAGCCAATATATAATCGATTGTGGCCAGTGGGTATACGCATAGGACTGACAAGTGTAGGCTGCTGCCAGATGAATCCGCGAAATTGACGTACCTCTACTGATTATTCGAAACTGCTCATCGCGCGTAAATAATGTCTGCTATGAAATAGTATTTTAATATCGTTACACGTGTATACCCATTTTAAGTTCACTATTACCCACTTAAACTATTTTTTAGCGGCCGAAAAGGGCCAAAATGGGAGTTTTTTGCTATGTGTTAAAGGTTATTGAAACCTTGGCGCAGAATGTTTTGAAAGGTACAGGCGCGTACAATATACCTGTATCATTAATAATATGTCGTAAAATGACAAGGTCACCACTGGATGTCTCATAGAGGCTACAGTAGTCGGTGAAAATACTGCACGCCAGTTAAGTGACTTGCATATAGAGGCTAGGGTGAGGCGTGATACGCTTGTTGTTTCGTCCTTATAGCTTCAGCACTTCTACACCTCAAACACGCAAAACACGTTCACACAGACGACCTCTCTACCTGCGCTTCAAACGCGTTGCAGCGAGTTACGGATATTCTTTTTTTTTTTTTAAGAAACTATTTAAAACTATTTAACGCAACATAGTCTACATTTGGATATGTACGAAAAGAAAACATACTTCAAACTATGTCGCTATCGTTTTGAAAATTCGGCACGTTTATTATAAACATAATTTTCCGGCCCCTCAAAGTGGCCAAAAATGGGTTTTCCAGACTGCCATTTATGGAAAAACAACAACCAGATTCAAAAAACACAACTATAGGAACAAGCGTTAGAGTTTGAATTTTCCTACCAGGAAATAAAATAGTGTGTTAACTGCTTAAAGTCCTATAGGGACAAGGATAAGATTAAAGCACTGCACGCTAGCTAAGTAGCTTGCACATAGAGGCGATAATACAGTACATATGTTGGTTGTGGCATTCTTACCGCTCCTGCCTCACACACTCAAACGCAGCCTATCTAGGGAGGCCCATTAATGTCGCTCTCCGACATAGTTCAGCGGTGCAGCATGCACATTATATGATACAACTTGCAACGTGCGACTTGCAAGGACAGCTGAACATAACCACTTCAACGATGTCGTGTATCTCACACTAACACGGAACAAATACAAGTCGTAATTCACGTCACGACAACCTGTACTTATAACGGCTGTCACGTGACTTTTCCGACGTCCCCTGGTGAGCCTCGTAACTTCCAACAAGCAATTTAACCGCATCTGTTTTACTGCGGGAAACAATGGTAACTGCACCGTAATGAGTACAACCACTGTTCTAGCTGCTCTTAAACCAACCCCGTTAAATGTTTATTGAATAGGTTTATTGGAAATAGTTAAGGTCTCTGTCTATCGTTCCTGCATCAACAGAGTTAACCGCCGCGGGAAACCAATAATAAATTAAAAATAACCTATCTGTACATCCGTTTAAATCTAACTCTTTTAAGCGAAAGTCACTGTACGTAAAATTTGTGGTAGAACACCATTAATTATATGAAATAGTTGATTTTTAAATTTTAAATACATAAGATTTAATATATAAATTAAAGAAAACTTATTATATGGCGCGATAAACATTTTGAACTTGTGCGAAATTGTTGTACCCAAGACCAGAGAATAGTTAGGCTACAGAAGTAAAATAGCCAGTACGACGGCAAACTTCGTCACACACGCCTGCAAAATGGCTTCGCTACCCAGCAAGATGGCGGAGACGCTTACGGCCAGTCAGCGTAAGGTGGCTGCCCTGCTAGCCGGCAGCCAGGCCAATAGGAAACCTGCTGTAACATGCAGGAGCCGAACATACACCGGGCTGGTGTCAACAGCCTCGGGCAGCCAATGAGCGGCCAAGTTCACTCGTATTAAATGAGCCACCACGTTATTACATGTTTGTTACTATCTAGCCTGTGACAAGTCTCTGCAAGTTGCACAGAACGAGGTTATATGTTGTTGTAGTTAAATGTTGGTCTTCTGATTAACTGCACATCGACCTTAGTTGTGCATAGGAGTGTAAAGTTTCAGTTGTACGTACAGCAATATGGTGAATCATGTCGCATTCATTAACACATTTTATTAAATACACAGTGGTTCCATAGAAGCATACATTACTAGAAACATGCAAAATTCGCCTGTTTTTCTGACAGCTGACTAGACTCCAAGTGACTATAGGCTCGTTTGACGTCTCCCGCTGGCCGATATTGTCGTGACTTGCCGCGGAGAATGCTTACACGGTAGAGAGACCAATCTCTGTAAAAACGTAACACACATAAATTACGACACATAAAAGTTCATGACCAATTGATTCGCAGATTAGGCTCTGTTATGTATAGTAAATCGAAGTTTAGTCTGCTACCAAATGGTAAAACGAATTTTGCATGTTGTTTACCCAGAGAAATTTCTATAACTTTCAATATAGCAATAACGCAATCATGACCATGCTATATATTAGTAAGTATAATCGTAAAATATTTAAATATCAACATGTGCGTGTTGTGATCGATTGTGTTATTTACAAATGTAACCACAATATTGTGACGAAAAGTTTTTGCGTAAATTTTTCCCTGTGCTTTATGTTCACATCTGCAGCCCACATTCATGGTCAGTGATTGAATATTTTGACTTTCACGTCTCTCGGAGGTTCTGCATGCAAATCACAGACTCATGGTATCACACAATTCCTATTGGTTCAGTCAAACGAGACACATATCTTGAGAAAAGGCACGCTGCTAATAACTGTGAAGCAGAGCTGGTGATGTGCAGGTAAGGCAACGAAACAGTGCAAACAATCAACATTTATACAGCACAGGACAGTTTTACTGCAACAAAATACAGGCGTGTAGTGAGAACTTTAGAAGTGCCATGCTATGTTCGCGTGAGTATTGACAAGTAGGTTAACGACAGCTTATAATTTTCCAAGCGGCTGTGTAGAATGCGTTTAACGAATAACTCAAAGGGGCTTTGAAATGTACCGCCTTATTGAACCAGACGTATCTAGCCGCAGGGAAATACCCAGGTAATCAGAGAAAAACGGCTGAGTTGTCATCGTTGTCGGCACATGAAATCTTGCCCATGCCTCCAGCTAAACAAAACACAAAAGGAAAGAACGAAAAATAAGTCATAAACATTTCTGTAACATGTTTTCTATGTGCGGTAGTCACTTATTAGCATTCTTCATTTCGAAAATAAAGACTTTAGTAATACAACTATACCTTCTTTTTTTGTCACGTTAGATCTCCAATCAACTTTTATATGACCCAGAGTGGCAAAATGACCAGCAAAATGGCGTCGTCATTGCTACTGTTCTCGAGCTCGTATTTCGTTCTCCCCATGTTCTGTGCGCAGCTGTGACCACAACTACAAGCATAGATCAGTTCACGACAATCCATTCTTCGGTATCGTGATCTCCTAGATCTCTCATCTGACCATTCCATCTGTGCCCACAGATGTCTGTGTACGTACGTCGTAAAACACAACATTTCCTCCCACAACACATTTTTAATAAATATTTTAACTGACCAGAAGGTAAGGAAATATTTTATGAAATTAAAATATTTCTCGAAATCATCTGAATAATTACTTACAGCATACGTAACTTACTCAAAAAACTCTCTCTCTCTCTCCCTCTCTCTCTCTTTCTCTCTCTCTCTCTCTCTCTCTCTCTATATATATATATATATATATATATATATATATATATATCAAATCATTAATAAGAATCTTAAAAAGACAACAGTTTTTGTGTCATCGGGCCAATTGTCTAACCTGATTGTTTGATATTGAATGTTAGAACGTGGTCATTGATTTGTAGAGACAGGAAAAATTCGCATGTTCACTGACCAGTAGGCTAGACTGCAAGAACATATATGTATACAAGCAGACAATGTCTGCTCACTGGCTGCTCTATGACACAGTGATATAGACCTGCATTTAGTTGCTTCTGTACTATTGGCTAAGATACTTCCAGCAAGTCACGGGCCAACAGTTGCTGAAATTCCAGCTCGGAGCCAAAAGAAAACGCGAATTTTTCAGGTCTCTATTGATTGGTTGTTTCTCTCTCTCTCTCTTTCTCTCAGCGTTTTGTTTTTATAACTAAGAATCACTGAGGTTTCGCCATAACCTCATTCTCATGGACCAGTCAAATGAACGACACTTCTGCACGAAGACACCAATAACAATGAAGCATGTATGTAGATGTGTACGTCAGGCAACAAGTTCGTCCATTGTTCTTTAAAAACAGTGACTCTAGTCATTGTAATTGAGAAGTTTTCCTGGATCTACATATTAGTATAATTCGTTGATTTTCGGTAGTAAGCAAATTTGTTGCCCGGTCGTAACGCACAGCATAGGCCTAACTACCTTAAATTACGGCGTTCGTGTTTTTAAAGAGAAATCGTCTTAGAAATTATTCAAAGTATGTATGTTTGGCGAAAGTTCTTCAACGTCATGAGGCCTTGACCTCACCATAGCGGTCAAAAACGCCTTTTGCCTTTTCAAAAAAATATTAAAAATATTTCCGAATTATTAGGTGGGAACGTGTTCTGCTGGTTCGCAGCGGTGCACCGGAAGTCATAAAGTAGGCGTCGTTCCCCCTACCCCTTGTTCGCACGACGTGTTTCTCTGGAAACCGGTGCTTAAGTATGTTCGACAAGCCAATCCTGAAACCAGACGAACTCCAGTTGCCATGTGCAACGACAGGCGATAACATACCGGCTATGCAAAGAACCTGCTGAGTTTCAAAGCAGTTCAATGCTGGCCTTGAAGTGTGTTTGCTATGTGCAACTTAGTTGGGACGCAGCATCCATCAATTTCTCGTTCTTTTCCCGTCGCTGCAGCAAAGCAGCTGCTCTGAATTCGGATTTGCATATCGATGGCGTAGAATGAAAACCTCGTTACTACAAAATTTAAAATATTGTAAAATTTGGGTGAAAAAAAATAACGTTTTGATAATATTCAAAATTCTCATTTCGTAAACAATAAATTAAAATTGCCTTACTTAAATGTCATTAGGTAAATTTAAAATTGCTGGTTATTTTTTTACTGTTAACTTGTACAGTTAATAATGTCAGGATTGGAGTTACGAGGTTTTCGTTCTAGGCCATCGATATGGTCTGTTCGTTGTTGAGAATCACGCCTACGTGGACGGCAGTTTGACTGATTTACAGGGGGATATGAACAGGTTTTTTTTTTCTAAATTCTAAACACATTCTCAATGCACTGATATACCAGTTTGCAAAATAGTACTACCACGTTTAGCCGTTATACCAGTAAAAGCAACACGGTGCCAAAACTAACACAAAAGACTACTTTCTTCAAAACTGAAATACTAAAAGGAAACATTTCAAAGGAAGGTTTCTGAGTACTTTCAAAATAATTACAGGCTGCTGCAAAATTGCATGTCAATGTTTTAGGGGGAAAATTCTTGCATATAGATCCAAAAATTGTTATGATTAGATAGGCCCGGTAACGCATCGTTGCTGTAATGCAGGTATTACGACATGAATGGCGCGCGAGGTGAATCATGTATGTTACTGTGAAATACTTCATCGAACAAGGTCTACCGTACAATTAAATGAGACTTTTCTGGTATGTAGCTGCCAACAATAGCTGCAATAGCATTCGACAACACGTTGTATCCCTCGTGCTTAGACACCCTGGTATTCGCGAAAAGAATTTTGCCTCACTTTGTTTCAGTGTCTTATGAGCACTTCTGCAGTTCTGCCTCGTGGTCAGTGATTGGCTGTTTTAACTCTCACGTATATTGACGTCATATCCGTAAATCACAGACAAGTAGTGTTGCAGTGTATTAATTCCGGTCGCCGCAGTCTCTCCAGTAACCATGAATCAGAGTTGCGGGTGTTTGGAACCAAATGGTGCAAAAATATGTTTGCCACAAGATCGTGCACTTGCCATTATTAACCAATTATTCTTTGCCATGTTGTTGGTTTGTGTGGCTCGAGTTGACCAGACATTCTGTTGTTCTTATTATGCATCCTTCGTGCTATATAGCCATGCTATGATTCTCAAAACGTTTTATCTTCAGCTCTGAAAATTACTACTGAACATTTACATGCCGTGGACATGTTTGTTAATTATTTGCCTTAAGATTCCACTATACCCCTGATGTACAAATTATGGTTTTTTATGCCGTATAAATTTGTTTTGGAGCACAAATTTTGTATAGGTACAACCAATTTAATGTATACATACTTAAATTTTTTCCGCTAAATTTGCTTTACGAATTGAATTCAGTGTGTAAACAGCGTGAGAAAAAATAATGTGATGAATTTTTTTCTTACCGTTCACGAATTGCATTTTACAAGTAATGTAAATGTAAATTTAGCGCAAAAATGTCAAGTAACATGTACACAAAATTAGTTCTACCTGAACACATTTATATTTATAACTGTAAAACTAATATTGCGACTTGAAAACCTAGAGCTAGTACATCGAGGGTATAATGAAATCTTAAGAGGAGTGACTGCACTCCCATTGCACAGTTCTTTCAAAGATCTTAAGAAGAGTACTGGAAAGGAAAACTAAGGCCTGTTTTAGGAACTGGCAACCGCTCCCGTCTTCAACTGTGAGTATATTATGAGGAACTCAACATAAACGAATATACAAGCACAGAACCCGAAATAAAAAACAAAAAAAATAATAATAATTTTTACTAACCCCAACTTTTTTTTGTTGATTTTTTTGATCATATGTGATCGTTTGTGTCCATATGTTTCCCTGTTTTGTGGTTTGTAATTCACTGTCAGAATTCCTCGCTGAATTCAATGTGTTTTCCTTTGTTTGCCAGTTGACCACAAAATCGTTTTCGCTGTTTACTTGTTAGTTTGTCTACGCGTATTCTCTGTTTTTCTGTGATATACAATATGCTACAATGGCATATGTACAACAAAATACTATGTAACTCGCCGTAAATTGCAAGACTCGTTTAGAAATTACAATAGAGAAATTTTTTTACGTTTCTCACGTTGACAAGGCATAGTTAGAGATGATGGTTTATCGCAGGAAAACTTGACTGTCAGCTAGGCTTTGACGTGCGTTCTGCGTGTTGGAGGCTTTGTTTGTGCTGCTGGCTATAATATGTACGAGAAACTGTTATCATATTTGACGGATCCAGTACGAATCCCTCTAGTGTAATATAGGACATCTGTGATTGGTCTGTAGACAACTATGTCAAGTTGCACTGTTACATCCATTCGTGCACAACTGCAGTTTTTTCAAAGGTATGTTAGCACAGTAAATTTTCGCTATAATTCAAAATACGAAGGCATAGTAAATCCATTCATTTACTATTTAGAATTCGTACAGGATGTTAAATATTACTTTTGTGATATCTGATTCTCCCACGTAAGAAAGTCACTTTTATTCTTCTCGCCTGTTTCCCGTTAGGCTACAAATGGAAAAAGATACTGAGGTAGCAAAAATGTCAAAAAAAAATGTATTACGTTGTAAAATGTGTTCTGTTGTGCCAAAAACGTTGCTATACCCACTCAAACATATGTTACAAAAAACTTATAAATCAATTGCATTACTGTGCAATCCCTCTTAACCGATTGCATCGTCAAGCCATTTCGCTATTTGTATAACAACATATTCCGAAAACCGAACCGTTTTATAGACATACGCCATTGGGAGCGAATGTTTCCGTGTTGAAGAGAAACTCCGTAATGGAATAATAAAGAAAAATGCACGTGCTAGTTGTTGTCAACAAGCTTATAACATACAGTTAATTCCGGAAAGGAATGCAGTCATATCCCGAAAGAAAATACGAAAACAAAAATATAAAATAGAGCAATACTAACATAAATAAACTTCATCGTGTAATATAGTCGTTTTATGAAGAAAGGCGACATAAAAACAACAGTAAATTAAAATCACAAAACAAGGCGTACGAAAAATGGTGACTGGCGACACAAATGGACGTGTACGACTATGACAACACAAGTGACAAGAGACGAGAACGTACGAGAACACAGGCATCACAAAGAGAATAAACATATGAAAGCTAACGGGCTTTCTTCGATGACAAGTGATTCTATGTTTCTGGAACTGAGCTACGTTCCCTATCCTCAGGCAAATATACAGACTAAGGAACTCCATCAGAGTAGCCATCCATTGCAGGTATGTGGGTCCTATCTACCATGAAGTTTCGTAACATTTGCTACAGTACAAAACGTAGTAGTTGGAAACTACTTACACTGATCGGCCAAAAATGGAATGAGTTATTTTTAGAGACCGAAAAAAATTTCGCGGGTTCACTACCCTAGGCTGGCCTGCAAGAATACTTGTTTACTGAGGCAGACAGCAGATCCTCATCACTAGGGCCCGGTAGTTTTCACGAAAATATTTTGCCCCACTTTGTTTCAGCGTCTTACGTGCACACTTGCAGCTCAACTTCATGATTATTGGCAGAGTGTTTTTGTTCAGAGTCATTATTTGTTAGATTGTGCCAATCAGTACTTGGATAACTGCCACACATCACGTCTGTGATTTGCGGGTTTAGCATCAAGACTCTGGGTGTTACGGCATCCAATCACTGACCACAAAGCAGAGATGCAGGTGCGCACGTAAGGCACTCAAACAAAGTGCTGCAAAAATATTTTCGCGAAAACTACCGGGCCCTACAAATAAGTCAAAAGCCAGTTACGAAAGTGACGCAAACTTACAGCTGATGGAATTCTAGCTTGTGTCGAAATGAAAACGTGAATTTTTCAGGTATCTAATTATTTTAGATATAAACGTAGGCCAGACGTTGATACATGTCCGGGACGGCTTATCTTGTAGGCGCACTTTCCACGTCCTTGCCACTTGCAATGAGCCTCTATGTTCCAACTCGGAGGTCGAGTCTGACTGCTTCACCGTCGCTACGCGGACGCTGGCGCAGTGACATATTTACTGCGTTAACGAATCAAACTACGAGACCTTGGATAAATCATCCAGCGCTGTGGAAATTTCCAGATGCTGTAAGGTCAATTAGTAAGGAAGTATATTTAGCCCTTTCCCTCCTCGGCAGCATTGGATCTATATTTGCACGGTGATTTTATCTCCTTAATAGTATTATATTGCATATAAACCACTGTTTTATGAAGTGTTTACTTAGCCAGCACTGGTTAAAAGTAGGGGAATATTGACATTCCCAGAAAATTCAAAGAATGTATTATCGAAAAGAAATCAACCACTGTAACTGAAAGATACGGTTCAATGGAATTTTAGAAATGTTTATAAAGTCGAATAACGTCGCGTTTACTGACATATTTATTTAATGTAACATGTAAGTACCTGAAAACTGGGACGTCTAAATGTTAATTTACAAATGCATCGTAAATGTTTTGATAGCTTCGAACGACATTTCGTATGCCCACATTGCAAAAAAAAAAAAAACCTCCTAGAATGTTTACGTAATTATCGTAAACGCAGTATGGGACAGTTACCATACTTCCGTCTTGTAAATATGCAAACATTTACACTGGTTACAATACAAGTCTGGTAACTTCAGTATACATTTGACTGTTTTATAAAAAATTATGAGAGCTTCCATGGATGTCTGGGAAACAATTATACCATACCTACTCTATTAGCGCTCCTATACGCACATGTGGCAAATTTACTAACTTTTTTTTAGAGTGTACATCTGAAACGTTAACAATGTCGACATAAAACTTGACACAATAAATATTTGTCTGCATACACCCTCAACAATAGACCATGTCAATCTTTGTGCCTACCATCTAATCTCACATTGTTCAGAGATTCTTTGTAAGCCCGTTAATACACACTGTAAAGGGCGATCTGCACCGTAAAAATTCATAATTTTATAATTGTACCAAACGTTGTCCAACTCTTGCACATTACGTTAATAGTAACTTCCTACAAATAAAATATGTTTCTGTTCGTACAAGCTAATGTCAAAGTAGCGGTTTCATATTCTCTCTACTTACCCAAAGTAATAACTTGAACAAAGTAATTTAGAATGAAAGTAAACGGATTAAACTACAGAATGACGCCTCAGTAATACCGAGTAAAAATTGCTTGTATTAAAAAAATTCTTGAATGTACCTAAAGTCTTGCATATCCTTGAGTAGGCTACCTGTAATTTTAATTAATAATATTTATGCGGAATAAGAAAATGCCTTTCTGTGGCTTAACAATTAATTTACTTTCACTCAAAATTACTTCATTCGTATCGATTAGGTATTTTTTACTTTGGGTAAGTAGAAAAAATAGTGAAATCTCTACTTTGACATTTATTGTATGAAGACTGTGGAACCGAAAAATAGTTTATTTGTGAGAAATTACTATTACTGTTATGTGTGGAAGTTGGTCAGTGTTTGGTACAATTATAAAATTACGAAATATTTTGGTGTAGAGTGCGCTTAACATCCTCAGCATAGTCTATTTATTTTTCAATTTTGAAACAAACGTAAAGTTTTTCTCTCCCTGAACTGGTTTCGTTTGACAGTATAGGGCAGGTCGGGAACTCGAAAGACTTAACAACACTGGTTTTTGATGAGATTTGTGAAAGTTGCAATCAGTAAGTCAATTTTTAAAATAATTTATGTTAATTTCAATGCTCGGTAAATAGTCAGTAGCAAAGATTATGACATTTGATATTGAAACGATTGCATAAAAATATGCTACGTGTCACCCGTAAAATATAACCCTACGTGACATATCCATCCGAAAAGATTCTACGTTGTGTTTAACCGTACACTGTTTTTCAAAAGCATCATACTATCGTGCAATAACTACTGCAACAGCTGAGTGTATCTATGTCGATCATCGCTACGTTCCAAGAAATATTTTTAGTAAAACTATCATATAAGACAAACCGAAATTTTACTTCACAGGAAGCATCCAAATTGCATTTCTCTTCTCTCTAACCCTCTTCTTCCTGTTGAGAATTTTCCTACACATGGTGGGATTTTGTTATCAAACATCAGTGAGGCTATTATGGACCTGCCAGTTTGCAGAAAACTACTTAAACGAAGGTTTAATTGACAACTTGTAAGTGATTAGAGCCCCGCTCGGAAAGGAAAGTCTCATAAATACAGAAACACCACGTGTAACACTTTGTAGTTTCACCTACTGGCGTTACATCATCGTGAGAGGTAAATGCAACACTAAGTAGTCCTATCGACTTCATAATAAATTCCTTGTATGATTTACTTTAACACGTTTTGAATGTCGACCTGTTTTTGAAACAGGGATGTTAAAAAAAGATAATATTTTCAACTATTCTTTCGAAAGAACCGTGGTCATATTATTATTTATATTTCGGAGAGTTTAACCTAACAGTTTTGACTTTTGCACAGGTGCTACTTCGACTTGCCTATACAGAGAGTGATCGTGACGTAAACTGCGCCAACACTTGTCCACGGGGTGTTTGTAGTCACGTGCAGAGAAACTACGTACCACACTCGGACATGAATCACGTCCTGTATCTCAGTATACTATTATTATCCTTCTGTTTTTCAAGACCATTTCATCTGACCTTGCTAGCGGACACTGTGTGCCGCGTGTTTTCTTTGCACGACTTCAACATTCGTCTCTATTATCCTACAACATGCGTACTACCGCCTTAATAATAAGGTTCATAATTCTGAGCTAAAAGCATCCGTTTAAAACTGTGTGCTTCTCTAAGACAATTTGCAAAATGCCGCAACCTTAGACAACAGGTTTTACCAACTTCCAGAGCAAAAATTTTTTCTGGACTAACGTATTTCTGAAAGACAATCACTGACGCTGAAATCTCGTAAATTTAATTGCGGCACAACAAAAGTATGTTGAACCATTGTATCATACTGGGTACAGTAAATGTTTGCTCATAAAGTTGGCAAATATAATTAACTAGGGTTGATGTTCTGTAGTTTTTCTATATTGATTTTCAAAAACGTGAAATTTAGTTAGTGTTTTAAGCATTTATTTATCTAACACACAAGCGGCCTCAATTTTTTTAATGGCAAGTTACATTTGCGTACAGAAACTGAAAGCATAATTAATTTATTTAGCAACATTCACACACAACAGGTATTAAAATAACTAGTGTCACCTCACATAAGAGTGCGAGATTTTCACAGAAATTTGAAGCTGCTAAGCCAGTTGCTTTAATGGCTCGTTTTTTTTCCTCTAAATTTCGAGTAGTCGTGTATTTAAATGTAGCATGAATTACACAATATAATTAAAATGTATTATCTACTGTCTTCATTTCAAGCCTGGTCACACACGCATACATACACACACATATGTATGTATATGTATATACAAATACGTAACCCTTAAAGCGAGTTCAGCTGTTCAGATGTAATTGTAGATTATGACCATAATAACGTACGAAAATGTAAAAGGTAAGGTAAAGGCATGTGCATCACAACTTATATTTAGTATTACGTCACGTAATGATAGAGTCAGCACATAATGTCTCATAGAGACTAGTTGTCTGAGAGAAGACAGCATCAGCTCAGTGACTCGTGCCTAGAGGCTAGGAGGAGGCATATTTAGTCATCCTTACAGCCTCCACAATTCTAAGCACTCGAACTCGCACAATACGTCCACCGACGGCGCCACTTAAACTACTTATTATATTTTACCTACCGTAGTTTAGCAAATGTGTACTTCAACTAGTGGAGGAAACTAAGCGAGATAGGTTCCTACCTTAAGGGCGTTGAACCCGTAAAATTTCATTTTTTTATATTTGTGCCAAACACTGTTCAACTTTTGCACATCAGATAACACGTCATTTCCCAAAATAAAAAAAAAATAAAAAATAGGCCCCATAGTTTTTGCATAATCACTCATCAAAGTCACAAAATGGCCATTGCAGTGTAGCCAAAATCAAAAAAAGTAATTAACTAATAAATTCAAAATTACAGTAACTGATAGTCAGTGTATCAATGCATTTTATGACATGGTTGACAAAAGTTAGTTTTGAAAATTTCAGTAGTAGTTATAAGTCAAAAGTTATGCAAAAATGTACAAATTTTCACCGATTTTTTTTTAAATACAAAAACGTATCGCTTTGTGTTCACAAAAGTGTCTTGAAGTAGCTCACATCATTAAGAATTAATATGAATTATCTTGTTTCTGCAAGTTAATTATTTTTTATTGTTTTGGCTACACCGCAACTGCCATTTTGCAACTTTGATAGGTGATTATGCTAAAACTATGGGGACCCAATTTTTTTTTTTATTTGGGGAAATGACATGTCATCTGATGTGTAAAAGTTGACCAGTGTTTGGCACAAATATAACATTATGAATTTTTACGGGTCCAACGTCCTTAGGTCTTGCATTTTTCTGCACAAAAATACACGTTAGCAAAAAGGTGTTTATTGTGTACTCGAAAGTAAACATGGTTAAATAAAATAAGTCTCATCTGTGAAAGAGGACGTTTGTTATGTACCAAGGCCACCTACTGTAAATGCTTAAAAGAGGTAACTCATTCGACTTGTCAACAGAATCTATGGACGAGCAGATAGTGTTAAGAAAGAGTAAGACAATCACACACACACACACACACACATATATATATATATATATATATATATATATATATATATACATACACACACACTTTTATATAGTTCGTCCATTCGCCCGCATCACAGAATATTTAGGAGTACAGAAGTGAAATAGCGGTTAGGATGGCCAACTCAGTCACATACGCCATAAAAATTATTTCGCTGGTCAGCAAAATTGCGGAAACGCCTACCGCCAATCAGCGAAATGTGGCTCTCCTGCCAGCCGGCAGCCAGGCCAATAGGATACCTGACGTAACATGCATCAGCCAAACATACACGGGGCTCGTATCAACAACTTTGGGCAGCCAACACGCGCCGTAGTTAGCCCGTATCAACACCATTTCAAATCTATATTACTATTTAGTATGTGCCTATATGTTGACTCAAGCGAAAAAAAAATTCCGCATAAAGAACGGCTGGGGCAGGAGAAGGTTAAGAGAGGACACGGTGTGAGCGACCTTGAAGGCTTTGGCACAGCTTCAAAGACATGACCGCCTCAGCTGACTACAGTCAAAGTTGAGCTATGCGACATTGCAAGCTGAGGTCTTCCAGCTGCATTCCATGCCCTCGTTGAGTAAACACTTTAAAATTCGAACCAGGATCGACCCAATTTAATAGGAGGAAGTTGTGAGGTTTATAACAGTAGGCACGAACCCCCCCCCCCCCCAAATAAACCTTACATTGACGTTAAACTTGCCTGTGAATTTTTTTAAAATTGAAAGAAAGTAATGTCGCAATTCTTTAAAACATCGCATTTATTTTAGTTGTTTCCTGTAAAACGCTATTGAGGCAGTGCATTATTCTTAAGACACGAGACAAAATTCAAACCTGCCCCGGCAAATAGGAAGACCACGTTCCTGCTCATCCTTCACTCGTTTCCGTTTTAGCAATCCTGATAGGCTGAAATTCTGGATCCGCTTCTAGATCAACATACGTTGTATGCGTGTGAATGTAGTTCTCACACTCACATTTATTTATTTATTCATTCATATATTTATTTGTGTCTGTATACATATATTATGCTCACGTACAAAAAACCCACACTGAGCCAAGTTGGCTGTTCTTAATTGTGAAGCTCGAGTTTGTTGTTCGGGAATGATTAAGTGTGTGACATTTAACGTTGCGTGTTTTAACGTACCTGCGTATACGTTTATTTGTGTGTTTTGGTACGTTCATAGACTACATATGTTATGCATCATTTATTTATACAAGCTTGCAGACATATCTAGAACTTGCTGTAGTCTTCACTTGCCCTACAGGCACACGTATAAAGCACACTTAACTTAAACCGCAAACACGTATTCAAATGTACACTAAACATGTATTACATATACAAGACTATACAATGTGCGCATATACGTCACTGTGCACATATGAAATACGGATACTTTACATTCATTCTTACTCATATAGACGTATGAATACGCTTGATTACATATACATTTATAAACATACAGTTGAGCAAATATGCGAATGCACATACTGTAAAAATGTGTTGTAAATTTAGCGCACTGATGTATAGGAGTGATAAAAAAGTAGGTATTGTAAATTTTTTGCCATATATTAATTGTAGCGTTCCTACGTATTTCTATTAAACAGTCAAAAGTGTACTTACAAACTTATATCATTACAAATATGACCATTTGATCTATTTGCAAGCTGAGACATGGTAAGCGTCCAATACTGTGAATGGGGTAAAAACTTAAATAATATTTAGGAAGATTTTCACAGTATGCTTATAAATACATACAAGTGCCTAGTCAACAAACATTCAGTGAAGTAGCTTGAAGCATGTTGTAGTCATCGCCTTTTGGCATCTTTAACTTCTTTTCTCGAGCTCGCGATGTAAACCCCACATTTTAATATACGGCTTACTTGGTTTAATGGCATCAAATTGGTTGTTCAAAGAATTTCACTCAAATTTCGTATAACTTGCCGTTACTGACATCATTCCTAGATTAAGCGTGAAGTCTGGGGAATAGCCTATATTTCAACCATGCTTGGCTAATAACGAGGGAAATAATCGCTGTGAATGCCCTGATCAGGTACAATACTTTCTCGTAAGTCATGACCGAGGTGGTGAAACGGTATGACTCGCTGGACTCGCTTGTGGGACGACCCGGGTTCGAATTACGGCTCCGGCCATCCTGATTTCGGTTTACTATGGTTTCCTGAGATCGATCCAGGTGAATGCTGGGATGGTTCCTCAACAAAAGGCCATGGCCGACACCTCGCCCAGCTCCTGCCCTTGTGTGGAGTTGTTTGTATCCGTCTCTATTGCCCTCGCGGTCGACGAGATGAAAAGTCCAGTTACCCTACCTCATAAGGCATGGTCGTTATAATGTAAATGTCTCAACTCCGAGAAAACGCATGTGTTATTACTTGCGGACTGTCGCAGCTATGCTCAGTGAGAAGTTGAGCTGGGGATCTACAAATAATGCGATATAAGGTGTCTTTAACGTCTGCCGTGCACCGCAACAAATAAGCATCTCTCAACTTTCAGCAAGTATTCGCGATGATTGCAGTTTTAAACGACAGTTAACACTCTGTTTGCCCTTTTATTTACAATACTTAATTTCTTAAGGATGTTCAAGTGCGACAAAATTACAATTTTACATTTTTATGAGTTTTCTAGACGGTACTTGTGAGTACAGTCTCCTCTAACTAAACTATTTTAACTCGCATAGTTTTCTCATAACGGTGCGTCGAAGTCAAAATTTGCATGTTCTACTGCCATGCAAATAGTGAAAACCAATTGACTTACGTAAGTGAAATAATTCACAGTGAAATAAATAACATACGACGAGCTACGTAATAAAACGTTTTCAAAAAATCCCGTGAACTTTTTTGTATTTAAAAAAATTGCTGAGTATTCAACTTTTTCCTTGTACATTCACTATTTTTTCAAAAAATTGCAAATATTACGATATAGTCTTTTAAGTCCTTTATTGCATTGATCATGGGATGTAATATCACAGGGAATTATTTTGTTTATGTAGATCAATTGGTTTTCACTATTTGCATGGCAGCAGGACAAGCAAATTTTGACTTTGTCGCACTGTTGTGAGAAAACTATGGGAGCTAAAATTGTTTCATAACAATAAAATGTACTCACAAGTATCGTTTACAAAACTAATACTATTTCATAAAAATATAAAATTATGATTTGATTGCACTTGAACACCCTTAAGGCGGCCGCCTATCTGGCGCTCGGACTGCGCGCAGCGTGTTCGCAGTTGCTTCTTTTCTCAGGGACCAGTAAACGTGCGACCGTAATGCATATCTACGAAAACACCTCACCAGCATACATTGGAAGCGTTATTTCTATTCCCTGAAACTTGGTTAAAAACGCTTTTCAGACGGTTGCTTCTCAAGAAGTATGCACCGGATTCGTTCGAAATCGAAGTATACAATTACACTGGACTCTGATGTAGTGACGAGTTCAATAAAATGAGAAGAGTCACAACTTGGAGTTCTACAGCAAAAACGTTACGATGGGAACACTGCGAGCGTGTTACCGACTTTGACCATGGAGGCGATCAGCGGATTTTCTCGGGGATCTCCTGCTTACCCCACCTTTCATTCCAGCGTCGCTCCACCCTCACCTGCGCTTAACACCCAAGTGATGGCCAAAATATCTACAATAACTCAGTGCACGTTAACGAACATTAAATAATATCTTGTTAGAAGTAAATTATGCTATATTTTAAATGCAGCGTGTTATTCGATTTACCTGCGATATACATTTTATTCATCATTATTTGAGTGACAACGTCATGAATACTCAACAACTTTCCACACTCGTAAGGTAAACTTAGAAATAGAAAAGCTTCGGGTAAAAGCGCTGTTTATTGAATACAAATGAAATTTCACTTATGTCATTCCAATTGACTCCGTTTGTGTCAATGTGTATTCTGGTGTTTTAAATACGGAACATTTTTATAATAAAATGAATTAATTTGTAATTTCATCGACAAAGGCAACTGTTGTGGTTTTTTTTTTCACTAGTAGGCCTATATAACGCCTGTCGTATAAACTGAGAGTCTTGCGAGAACCTCAGCAAATGTATTGCCGTGTATTTATTTTTAAGTTACGCATAACTAACGTCCGTAATGATTCAATTACTCGTCAGTAACCACGGAAATGTTAACCTTCTTAGCTCGCAGACGTATTGATTCGCTTCGTCGTACCGTCTTTCATGAGTGTTGCCATTTGCCGTGAAAGCTGTAGTGCCTGCATTTCTGTGCCACGACATAAGACACTAGGTCACAAAACCATTTATGACACAATGCGGACACTGTGCGCTTTGACACTATACACTATTGTGGTCTCCTAGATACACATATTGGTTGTGGCTTCTGTAGACAGTCGATGAAGATGTTCCGCTGGAAGGTCGGTTTAGAACCTGTACCTAGACGTCCTCCGAGACCGACTAGGCCTCTGCGGTAATTCACTACTGACTTCCGCAGTATGATGACAACACAACACCCAGTCTTGGACCCAGAGAGAACACCCTGACTGGGAATCAAACCTGGCACACTTGGTCCATAAGCAAAGAGCTCTAACCACTAGGCCGAGTAGTCGGACTTAGTGTAGACTTGAGTGTGAAAAAGTAGCGTGTAACTCGGGAGAGTTTAGTAGTGTGGACTTGCCGCAACTTGCGCACTGATGATAAACAAACTCAACATGCTTACAATTACTGTAACTTTTTTAGAAAACATGAACGTTCCTGCTCTTGTAGGCTTACGATGCTAAAATATCGACGCTTGAAGCCTACTGCGTACTGACACCTAAAAGCTATGTTGTATAAGGATTACAACTTAAACCAGCGAACATTTAATTGATGAACTAAGATACTCATGTGTCGTGCTATATGAGCTGTATAGGCTATATTTACACCTAAGGTATACGCTTTTAAGCATTTCTGTGCGTAGGATATTTTCATATATTTTAAACGATAAATACATATGAGTTAGTACATGTTTGTTCGTTTTTTGTCTGTAATATTTGTAATTTTTTGTTGTTAATAAATTTGATTGAAACATGTGCTGCATTACGATAGTCTCATTTTAATAAGTTCGACTCATTTGTGGATTTCTGGTTAGGTTCCAGTGATAAAAATTATGCAAATTTTAAATGTTACATTATATTTTCATACTAAAATATGACTGCATAAGTTTCATGTGAAAGTAAGGTAATGGGTTTTAATTTTACCGCAAAAAAAAAAGTGGTAATCTTTACTAGTTATTGTATAAATTGTTTAAACCGTTCTCATATTTTTGCGTATACGTTGGATGTATTTCTCGTCGATAATCTGCAAACTATGGTAAAAATATTGTTGTAATTGATGTAATATCCGGGTTTATTTTCAATAACGTTGTGTTATTTTATTTCTGGACGAGTCTTAACAACGCTCCCAAGCAGTTATTATAAATTATATTTTTTTGCAATGTGTGTAATTTGAGACGTCCGAATATAAGAGCGTCTGAAAGGAAGGGAAGACAAAAATTAAACGATCTCACGCCCTAAGTTAATCGTTAGGAACACGCAGAACCATTTACGGGCTCCTCCCAGTGTTAATATTGCTGTGCACTGGAGAGCGTGGGTTTTTTTTAGGACGGATGCCGACCGGATCGTGTGCTCGTCCGCGTGGTAAGCGCGTAGAAATATAACCTGTCAAAAATATAAAGAATCCTGTTCCTCTGAAAAAAAAATTCTCCAAATTGCATGACGATGATTTATCTTGCATCGCAGTAACTGTTCACTCTGGTCCGGCTTCATGTATAAATCCTGCTTCCATATAGAGGCACGGCACTGTTCCCATATCATACACTTATACACTTCATCATGTGTTTGCATTAAGGACGCCGGCTACCACACGCTTAAAATAAGTTGCAGTGTGTTCTTAAATACGTGTATTTACGAAATTTTTTCTGCATGTGCCCATTGTGTCAGTGTACGAAAAGAAATTACACTTCAAACGATGACGGAAAGGTAGTTTAAAGCAACACGTCAACTAAAAAAAATAATTTTTAAGCCCTTAAAATTAACTAAAAACTGCTTCTTCGACCTGTTACGTCTGGTAAACACTCATGGTCACGGAATGTGTGTGGAACTACTATAGAAACATACAATGGACTTGGCGTAAAACTTTTCACCAGTGGAAGGTGCCGCAGTGGCCGAGTGGTCAGACCTCTCGCCTCCCACCAAGACGATCAGGGTTTTACTCTCGACGGGGTCGGTCATCGGGTAGGAATCGTGCCGGACGATGCCGCTGGTACGCTCATTTTCTCGAGGATCTCCCGTTTTCCCTTCCTTTTATTCCGGCGTCGCCCCATACCTACCTTACCGCCGCTAAATACCTAGATGCTAAGTGTTGAGCAAAGTCTCTCTCTCACTCACTCCACCAGTAAAAATATGTCTGAAAGTGTCAGTCAGGCGAGTGATCTACGATATCACTGCACGCATTTTCAGTGTCTTACGGTAGAGGCGATACCGCACCAGATGAGCCGGTCAACATTACCCGTGCCTCACTAACACAAACACACGGCCAACAGGCGGGCGCCTTAACGTTTCAATGACATGCAAGTACTGCCTTGTCTGTTTACGGCGACATGCGTATTGAACCTGAAATTGAGACATCACTCATACATAGCTAACCAGACGTGTATGAGGTTATCAAGTGCCGGCAATATCCTGGATAGGTACTTGAAACTGAGGTTAACATTGCAGAATATTGCGACGCTATTAAAAATACATCAGAAAAGCGCTTAATATTTCACTTAAACCAAGGAAAAATTTTGGTAAATTACAGCAGTCATAAAGTTAATGCGCCTTCAGCCGTATATAGAAAACCGCTTAGGCAAATGTCTCCTAGCAAACCTGATATGTCTCGCTTAAGAAGTGACTGCTCTATACAAACATCCTTCAGTGTACCAAATACAGCGAGTGTTACACCGCAATTAAATTAAGTTCAGTAAATCATATATTTCTTTAATACCTTATTTATTATAAACAGAAATTACGTTCGATGAAATTTTATAGAATTCTTAGTTTTAGATATTTTAAATACCCTTTGTTACATTTAATTTAACAATGTGTTTTGCAGCTAGTTATAATAATCTCTTATTTGAATAATCCATGAATTTTTTTTAGTGTTCCAAGTTTTTAAATATGAATTTAAATTATCAAATAATTAAAATTACACATGTACGAATTTTGGCTACCAAGAATAAATAGAATCTTCAAATATTATAAATAGCCAGTTACATTCAACTAACGATATAGTTACGCTATGACAACATAATATCTACATAAAATTCCTTAAAATCACATTATTAAGACTTGTTATATTAAGTACACAAACTACAAACATGGGACGAATAAGCACTCCATGAAATAAAACAGTAGGATGCGATGGAAATTCTCAACAACAGTTAGTCCTGGAAATCCTCATTACATAGCCTAGCAGTGGTATTTGTGATAGTCTGTAGCGAAGTTCGATACAGACATTCAGTTGTTACCAAAGGTATATACTATGACCTTTCTTGTAACTCAGAACTAACGTAGATATTCATTCATATATATATACAGGTTGCACCAGTACAGCGGTTATATATACACAGGAGAGATAAGAGTACACCACGATGGGAAATCGTGTAGCAATACTTGATTGGAAACGCTTTCCTGGCGCTGTAGTGAAGACACAGAACACAAGAAATAAAGGACACGAACAAGAGAAGAAAACGTGTTTATTATTCTTAACACAGCAAAAAAAAAAAAAAAAAAAA
>PNEQ01078229.1:64618-87588 GCA_003012365.1 Medauroidea extradentata | reverse complement strand
AGAAACCGTATAATATTATTTCAAAATTAACCTTAGCGCTTTGGACAATATGAACATTTGACAAAGAGGATGGAAAAAATCTGAATATCGTTTAATACAAATGCTTCGATCGGAGTTATTTTATTGATAAAATATAAATAAAGAAAACTCAATTTCTTAGTGTCATCACGGTTAGTTCAGAGCCATTACGCCTTGAGGATGCTATAATTTCGTCAAATGATAAGCAAATACGAACATTGTTTTCCATCATTTTGTCTACATGCTTTCTGTCTTAACGATGACTATTGAAATCGAATTGTTATAATTAATAAAAAAAAGTGTGTTTATTATTCTAATGCGTTATTATAAACAATTTATAGTTTTGTTGGTATTCCGAGACGGTAACAGGCGACATATAACTGGCCATGTGAAAAACATGGATTTTCAAGAAAACAAACAAAAAAGAAAACAAACACCTAGCGACTGCCCTTGAGCTTTATTTATCGACATTAATTATAACAATTCGATTTCAATAGTCATCGCTAAGACAGGACAACGTCTGTCGGGTCAGTTAGTAAACAATATATGTGGCCGTATTTTCAGTTTAGTTCACTAAGTTTATCTACATAAACAATTGTTAAACCACATAATTTAAGCTGTACAAATGTAAATCATGGTCTTGTTACTCATGAAACGTAACAGCAGCAGATGCATTTCACATACCTGATTGCTGTTTACACCCGAATTCAACGGATGTAATCGTGTTCATTCAAATCTGTTCATTCTACACTATCATTACCATACTAGGTGCTTACGAAAACCTTACTCGATCTACTCGATGTTGTGTGTGGGTCAACAATAACGAATTGTTCGCGCAAAACTGGCATATATACGTCAACTTCAAGGACGTCCCAACATACCATCTCCTGTTTACCCTTACCTCCATGAAAGTTACGATGACACCACGCGTCTGTGATTTCCGGTTCGAAAAACAATACGTAGGAAGGAAAAAACAACCAATCACTGGCAATGAAGCAGAGCTGCAGTTGAGGACGTAAGACATTGCAACAAATTGGTGAAATTTTTTTTCGCCCAAAATCAGAGGTTCTACACATCAACCGGTAAAAGTAGTTACGTATGTGTTTCTGACGCCACGTGAAGTGCCTAATTGATACATCGTGGTTTTCTCGTGAGTAGTTGCAATATTAATTGCTCCCTAGCGAGTGTCATAGAGTGTACAGCACTGTGTAAGCGTCAGCATGATTTGCGACAGTCAGTTACTTACCACCAAGTGACTTTGGCCTCGAGAGCAGCAGCTTACCTGCGAGACTGTTTCCTACGGCAAACATGCTGTGTGAACAAACAAGCCAGCAGACTACAATGTTGCCGGCCTTGACTCGGTCACTGGCTGCGAACATGCTCGACACTAACAAATTACGCAGTAAGACTTACACAGCGCAACTTAAAAACTGCCACAACAATGTTTAAATTGACGTGTACTAAGTATGATAGTTAATGCTTACTACTTACGAGGGCATAGCACATAGTTGAGCGCCAAAAGCATCAGTTTAAAATTGATGATTTCTCGGAGGCTAATTTCAGAAATAAAGAGAAAAAGAGCAGTCCTAGAAAATAGCTTTTGCCAAGTTTATGAGCAAATATTTTTCTCTAGTAACGTAACAAAAAAGTTCACATAACATTTCCGATAGAATACTTCCCCATTAAAATATTTGCCAGTTTTTAAATAAAATATTTAATACCTCAGGTGGACGGAGTATACAAAAATAAACTAACTCACAGTTTATTTGAACTGAGATACTTAAGGTCAAAGTCTACATGATGTATTTAAACTTTGTATAACTCACTTTTTCAAGTCTCTTATTCCTCTTCAAATACAATGATTTAAAACGTGTTCTTTATCTAGGTTTGACTTCTTGCTTTCTTCTTCTACTCTGTATGAGTACCACATCATAGATGACTTTGCGGGTTAGTTCCTTTTTGCATGCTTTCAATTGTAATTTTAAAAATTATGTTTACAAAAGAAAATATGAATGAATACATGTTATGATCCTTTCTATCGGTATACATCTTTAAAATTGTATATTAAAATTATTTAGTTTATAAAACTTATTAAAATTCATCTGTTGAGGATTCGTCAAGTTTAATGTGTGCTCTCCATTTAAACTCCAAAATTTTTGGGCAGATAGAGGGAGGGAGAAAGAGAGAGAGACCTTAAATTATGAGGCACCTTGTTAAGAGCATAACATCGGCCTATTTACCCATTCCTTCTCTTCAGGACTAATAAGTAGCTAAACGTGTGAATTTTGTGTTATTATTTGGCGAGAAGCTAGAATTCATTAGCCTATACTCGCCCGAACACATTCCGTGATGTTATTGGCTCCAGAGCTTCGTATATTTGTGTGCCCGCATCACAGGCACAGAATAAATAGTAATACAGACGTGAAATGACGTGGCGGCTCGTTTGATACGGGCGAACTTCACCGCTTATTGGTTGCCCGAGGTTGTTGATACCAGCCCCGTGTATGTTTGGCTCCTGCATGTTACTGCAGGCTTCCTATTGGCCTGGCTGCCGGCTAGCCGGGCAGTCGTCTTACGCTGATTAGCGGTAGGCGTCTCCGCCATCTTGCTGGCCAGGGAAGCCATTTTGCTGGCGTGTGTGACTGAGTTCGCTGTCCTACCGGCTATTTCACTTCTGTATTTCTAAATATTCTGTGTCGCAGGATTGTGGCTATTTTACAGTTTGACTTGTATCATTGATGGAAAATGTCATTCATGCATGCCAAACAAACAGTCTGTCAGATGATCACACAGTATCTTAACATCCAGTCTGTTGACATATAACAGCGTGAGACTTTGATGACTTTATTAATGAGGCTACAACTCCACACGTCATGTCTCTCTCGACGTACAGTAGGTGCCAACATAGCGAGGTGTGCGCCCTCACAGTGCTCTACGAACTGTGTTAACACCCATGAAAGGTGCAAATCACATTGTCTCCATCACGGACTGGCTTCGTGCTTGCGTTCACATCCAGTTAAAGCCTATTCGGTCAAGAAAAATTACATTATTTCACATTCGTTCTTGATTTTTCTTCAACTTGCAGCCATTAACTCTTAATTTAACGTGGGCATAAAAAAATTCATTAAATATTCCAAAACCTAGTATTTAACGTTTTTTGAACCTACCCAAAGTACAAGCTAACTGTATTATGATCAGCAAATACAATAGAAGTCTTATGGGGTACTTCGTGAAAACTCTTTAGTCTCTATTTTTAACTTGTAAATAACTGGTAGAAACAAGCTAAGTTTTTGTTACCATACATGTTTCAAAATTTTGAAAACATTTCCAGATAAGTAACGAGCTTTCATGAAGTACCTCGTGCCTCTTTTTGTATTTATAAATTCATTTGTAATGTTTGTTTTTATTATAAGTTCATAAAAATAATAAAATTTATCTTCGCGTGTGTATATATATATATACACACACACACACACACATATATATATATATATATATATATATATATATATATATATATATATATATATATATATCGTGAGATTCATTTATATTTACACATGTGTGTATGTTTGTGTCAATGTTGGTATGTATGCATGAGCTCGATAAACTCCGACACCGTTTGACCAATCACCATGTAACTTGACACATAGGCCTATATGTAATTTTTCATTGAGAGGAGTTTTATGCTATCCATTTTGCTCTAACTCGCCAACTTGCAACAAGACCTGGCATAAACGTCTATGCCGTTCAACCGATCCGGCAAAGGGGTGGGGCAGAGTTCGCCAAACAGGTACAGGGTCAGAACAGCCTGCATGCAATCATGTAATGCGAGGAATGTGGATGGCGTTGTCTTTGGCCAATGAGTTTTTCGCGGAGTACATTCGTGTTTCGTTATCTCAGCTTTCAACCATTCTAACATGTTGCGCCACTGTTCGCTAATGAATAAAGAGTATGTTGTGAAATGATTATTGATAAGTTTTTATACGATCTCCACATCAGATACGGCCTACGGCCTGTTCAAAAAAAGCTAAATAAATCTTCAGTTACGTTTTTTTTTTTTGTAAAAAAACTACTCCATTCAAGAGGAAAATATTTTTGAAGCAACAGTGGTTTACGAAAAGTCACTCTGTTAGCACGTGTAGAGAAAAATTTTACACCTAATCGTTAAAAAAAAGTGACCCGAGGGAAGCTTTGCGTTCAAAAAGTGAACCGAGCTAATTACTTGCATATGTTCGCTCTCAACCTGGTCAAACTGTTGTGATAAAGTATGCTGACCGCGTGACCAGAATAAACTAGGTAGATTGTAGAAGGTTAGACGGACCTTGACGAGTGAGTGGTCAAAGCACTCGTCTCCTAACCAAGATGACCCGGGTTTGATCCCCGACTGGTTGATAATGTAGGAAACGTGGCGGACGTTGTCGTTGGTTTTGGGCTGCCACGCCATTCCTTAAACAGAATCAATGCTGATACGGAGCGATATTTATAATTTATATTTATTAATGTAGCTGTTTACATTTAGCGAACACCGTACAACTAATTCAGTTGGGAATATAGCGTTAGGCGTTAGTCAACTATTACTAGTTTCTATTCAGAACAGTGAAATTCGTATTGTAGTATTAGCTTTAAGTGCAGTTTTAAACAGTGTGCTCTAGCGGTGCCTTTCCTTGGGCGAGAGAGTGGCGAGAATTTCTTATTCGGTTGAATATTAGTACGTAGCTTAGTTTGCAGTGTGGAATAAGTGTAATTGTTTTCTGTATACACTATGTTAATTTGAGAACATTATATAACAACAAACAAAGATTTATGTGTTTAAAAAATTTCGCTTTCTTCGCTTTTTCCTTGCTCACATTGAAAATTATATAACAGCGGGTAATTGTGGGTGATTGAAATGTAAAATTATTGCCGCGGCTGTTAAAATGCAAATTAAGTTCTCCTCTCCCGCTACATTAAGTCGTTTCGACCGTTCTGGTGGTGCAGCTTATATATTATGGAATGAAATACTTGCTGTTTCCAAACATGGCCAGAGGAGTGTTTAAGAACTGCGAAATTTTTGTGGCTATGTTAAGCACGCTACCGATGCCATGTTTGGTACGAACAGATTTTCTGGTTCCTCAGATGGAGAAGAAGTCTGCCAAATAAACTTTGGAACATCTTGTACTTCAATATTTATTTCCTTTTTACATCAGGTACAAACTGTTAAATATTTCGTTTTTAGTACTTGGCATTTAATACTAAGAAATCCGGTTACTGCTATTAAAATAATGCCGAAATAATTAATATGGTCATTATCTAAAGAAAGTAGTCTTAATTGTACATAAATTTGCTTATTTAGCAAATATTACTCAAATACATATAAGCATTTTTCTTATGTCAGTTTAGCGTCCTCATCTTAATTTTTATAAACAACAGTCTGTTATAGGCTATATGGAAAAATACCAACTGTGTTCAGTTGTTTGACTAGAAAAGCATGTTAAATACAAGCCGACATACGTCTGCCTAAGAGACAAATGCATTAACATTGTTTTTATCTGATGGTGCTTGCTTTACGAATGGTACAAGATTAAGAAATATTTCACTTTGCCTTGCAGGCTTACGAAAAAAAAAAAATTACCGTTAAAGTTATAGGATAATAGTTCTTCATATACTTTACAATAAAAACAACCACGAAAAGATAGTTGTGCATTTAATTTTGTTTTAAAACAGCTAACGACATTTTGTAAATATTAATGCCATATTCACTGAGGTATGTACTCTAAATATGCTAATTTCATTGGGTGTCTAGACGCCTGACGGCAGAGGAAATATCTCGCAAGTTTCAATATTTAGTATAGTTTAATTAATCAAAGCAGTTATTTGGTCATGCAATCAAAGCCAAACAATAAGGGAACGTGTTGTATAATTCCGTTGTTTATTTACAAGCCAGCAGTAAGCCAAATGGCTATATCTGAATACTTATTTAAATTCTACTTTTTTTTAATGAACTACACACACATATTAACACAGATATTCATACGGTTCTTAGATTTGCCTGATTCATTTCTTCCTAAAAAAAAAAAAAAAAAAAAATAGGCTAGTACGAAGTGAAGTGATTTTGGTCCGTGTCTAACAGTTAGATCTTTAACGCAGGTGACGGGGGACATGAGGTGAGTATGGAGCAGCGCCGGAATGTTGGGGCGGTGTAACGGGATATCCCCGAGAAAACCCGCCGACCAGCAGCCTCGTACCATACAATTTCCACATTCGGAAATCCGGGGACCGACCCCACCGGAAATCTTAGTGGATGGCGACGGGGCTAAGTTCTCCACCACAGCGGCCCCCTAGACTAGTACGATCAAGATAAAATGTTACCATTTCTGTAAAGCGTTTGGAAGAAATAATTAATAAATAGCCGCTATTGCAAGTCGATCACTTTGCTCGTTTTCGTCGCAGGAAGACAAAAGACACCTGGAGTATGCTAACAGCTCATTTCTCAGCTAATGCTAATGTCCTCAATAATTTTAATAGTGTCCGTAAACCTTATGATTAGTCATCAAGAGTTTTGCTCAAAAATGTCCTCAATCATTTTAATAGCGTCCGTAAACCTGATGATTAGTCATCAAGAGTTTTGCTCAAAAATGTCCTCAATAATTTTAATAGCGTCCGTAAACCTGATGATTAGTCATCAAGAGTTTTGCTCAAAAATGTCCTCAATCATTTTAATAGCGTCCGTAAACATGATGATTAGTCATCAAGAGTTTTGCTCAAAAATGTCCTCAATCATTTTAATAGCGTCCGTAAACCTGATGATTAGTCATCAAGAGTTTTGCTCAAAGTCCATCGCCGGTCTGTCTTGGCCTAAGGATTATTATTATTTTTTTTTTGTGATCTTGCGCTATCGTGTATCGTGTCGCTAAATGAAGTAGTAATTTGACAACATAAATAAGAATGTGTGTGGTTGCTTGTTTCCGCTCCTCCACAAGTAACTGCCGCTGAGCCCAGCACAGCCGGTTTGTTCGTTTACTTTCATTTGCTCGGATCTCGCGCGCAAGTCTGGCAGGCAGAGAAGTGAGAGGCTTGTTATTAGGGATGGTATGTTACTGCAAGAAAACTTGCCTGTCTGCTAGCTTTCAACGTATGTTCAGTGTGCTGGAAGTTTGGTTTATGCTGCTGTCTTTCGTCTGGACGGGAAACTGTCAACCTTTTTAGCAGAGCCAACGGGAAGTGTAATATTTCATATTTGTGATAGGTCTGGAGCAGGTTAGAAAGATCTATGAAGAAAGTTTGACAAGGGACATTTTCTGCGCTTGCTGTGTTGGTATCGGCACAGAATAGCTATGAATACAGAAGTTTACAAGCTTGTAGGACGGCAACCTCAGTCACACACGCCAGTAAAATGGCTTCGCTGCCCAGCAACAAGGCGCAAATGGCTACTGCCAATCAGCGTAAGATGGCTGCCCTGCTATCCGGCAGCCAGGCCAGTAGGAAACCTGCCGTAACATGCAGGAACCAAACATACACAGGGCTGGTATCAACAACCTCGGGCAGCCAATTAGCGGTGAAGTTCGCACGCATCAAATCAGCCGCCACATAATTCCACTTCTGTATTGTTATTTAGTCTATAGTATTCGTAATATGTGTAAACTGTCCAATCGCAGAGTTTTCGTGAATTTATAGTGACGTGAAGTTAATAATTTAAAGTCAAAAATTGTTTTTTTCTCACTTTAAATTAAAATTAATAACCTATATTTGCCAAGCATAGAATAATTTAATTTTCTACGATTTTGTATTTCACTAAACAAGTTAACGATAGCAGCACAAGTAGCAACAGAATTGTTCCTTGTGCCAAACTCTCCCAAAATAAAACACTTTTCTTCCAAACCGGTAGTGGAATTAACCTTAATGCAACTATGCTGTGTCGGATAATTATTAGAGACACTGGAAAATCGCGGGAAAAGGTGATTGTTCTCTAGGCTCCAACGTGCTGTACTGAAGATTTTGTATGTATACTGTCCATTGTTTATTTGAAAAACTGATTCTATTTTCAACAGTTAGAGTTACAACTGTATAGCTATCACACAATTTGTGTGATTTGCCTTAAAAACTATTCTCACTTGTCAAAATACTTCATCTTCCGCCTACGATAACGATACTTGAGTTTATTGGTGACGATTAAGTTAAAACATGTTTACGATTTTCCTGTGTCTCTAACAATTTCCATGCAATCGTTACAATTTACTGTATAGTTTTCAAGGTTTCGTTTGCATTATTGAACAGTTAAAATAATATATTTTTAGATGTTATATGCCGTATTACGGGAAAAAATGTTTTAAAAGATTCATTTGCGTCACTAACATTTTTCCTTTAAATATATTTCTTTGAATAATTTTAATGTGTTTTTCTTTGTAGCAATTATTTTTTCAACTTAAAGGTTGTCTTTAAAAGCTACAACTAACTTAATCATGGCGATTACCACTGAGCAATTTTAATGGCAGCATACTCATTTCTTGCATTACCGTATACTTTATAGAAAACTTTTCTTTTCCATTATGATGCGTTCATTTAAAAAATTAGTACAAACAGCAAGTTTTGCGACCGTTGTCTGCATGTCCTTGGCTTTTTGTCTTTCGAAGTTTCAGCAGTCGTAGCAGATTATGATTTCATTACGATGTCTGTTGACTAACTTCCTTACCTGCTCTAATCTTCCATGATTTCCCGAAATCGCTCCCGGCGAATGCTGGGATTGTTTTCTTAACAAAGGCAATGCTAACTCCTCTCCCAGCTGCTGTCCTTGTACCAAGTTGTGTATCGCCGTCTATAATGATCTCGCTGTCAACGAGACGTAAGGTCCTGTTACCTTTATAATACCCTCTGTTGTGGTGGAGGTTCGGAGGAAGAGCAGGACCTAAGTGCGTCTCAGGACTGAACCCCACACATACGTCTACAAAGAAGAGACTTCATGCACGGAGACATGCATCGCGGCGTAGGGAATGGCTGCAGTTGGGTCCGTGGCTTCATCTCTAAGTGTACCTATAAATAAACTATAACTGTGAAAAGAGAGAGGGGGGTGAAAACCAGCAAAGACATCGTAAAAACTCTCTAGACAGAAAGGAGTGTAACCACTCAGCAGTTACGTGCAATAAATGGCTACTGGAATTGACGAAGGTGCACGTTTGTTCATTAGTGCAGTTGTAAATGTGTAAAATAAAGCGTGGGCAGAGCCTTCTTTTTGTATGTTTTGGTGTGCACACTGACAGGTGCAGAGTGCCTGAGTAACATATTTTGGTCAGAGCTTAACAGGGAGCTCTTCAGCGCTGGTGAAGGGTGACATGAGGTGATCATGGAGCAGCGCCGAAATGAAAGGGCGGTGAAAACGGGAGATGTACGAGAAAACCCGTCGACCAATGATTCTCACTTACGATAATCCGGGGACTGACCCCATCGGGAATCGAATCTGGACCGCCTTGGTGGGAGGCGAATTATCATAGCATTTGGCCACCGCGGTCCTTATAGATGCTGATGCCCTTTATATGCCTGGGTCTCTGCTCGGCCAGGAAACATCCACCCATAGTGTTTGTTGCAAGGCGGTCTGTTACATTTTACAACCTGCAGCAAATATCGTTAATGTTATCCACATTAATAATACCAGGATCGGCCACACTATAATTATGTATATTTTTACGGTCTGAGTGAATTATAATATTTGATGCAAGCTTACTGTGAATAATTACTGAAGTAACAAAAATTGTCTCCATGTCCGATGTAACACAGTAATGTGATACAACTCGTGGTCCAATCGCACAAGACCTGTAGTACGGCACGGGCGTGTTTTCGTGCCTGTGTTAGTTTAATATATTTTCCCTGTAGATGTGAGGTCCGGAAAATAAAGATGCGAAGTTATACATTGCCTATAGCTTCATGTTGGTGGCTTTATCTGAACACTTACATTGCAAAAACATAAATTTTGTCACAGAGAAGCAAATTGTTGTTTAAATACAAGCAACTGCAAAATAGGTTTGTCGCAACGACGAAATCTGTTCAAAGTAAACAGTAATTGTAACGAAAAAACTGTGTTGCTATTAAAAATATATATTAGAAAATTTTATGAAATTCATTATTAGAGTTTGGTTTAAGATAGGCTTTAATTTGAAGAATATTTGCTACAAAGGAAATACAATTCTTCGCACAGGAAAATTTTATAGAAAACATCAACTATATACACATAAGGTTACTCGTAACTCGGCGGAAGATGCCAGGCGAGGCAATTCGAAAGTCATACAGGTTTTTACGTTTTTATATTTGACTTTGGATTCCAAAACCCAAGAGATGCACTCTTCATCAGAATTAGTGAATATAAACTAATATTCCAGACATGTTCGCACATTCTGGAGGAAGCAGCTTCGACTAGCTGGATCAGTGGAAAACACTGTCTAATCTGTAAATATTCACTCATTCCGATTCGTAGTGCCAGAACTCTAGAAGTTAATATGTAAATATTCGCTGCACTGAAAAATAGATTTCGTGGCCACCCCAAAATATTTTGTCTCTGTGTACCTCACCAAATTTTTTGTGGCGACCACAAAATCGTTTTTCTGCTACCAGTTAAGTCATGCAGTAACTACAAATATATATATATATATATATATATATATATATATATATATATATTAGTGACCACAAGAAAAGAATTTTGAGAGGTCCATAGTTACAAATCATTTTGTGGCCATCAACACTGTTTTTATCTGTGTTGTATTCCGGGTGTTTTAACTGATTAGATTAGTTTAAATTGTGGAAACCACTAGAATATTAATTAATATTCACTAATTCCGATTTTTCCAGTGTGTTGGAGGACATTTTCACATCTTCAGAAGTGTAAGTTAAGAAGTTTGGTGTACAGACGGTAGATGTTGTGAACAACTCTGTGTAGTTTGTCTTGTTGTGCCCAAGGCAAGCAAGTGTTGGAGGGGCGGAGCCCATGTTGTAGCGATCACCCTCCAGCGTTAACCGAGCTAATCGACTCGCTAATTAATCAACGTCTTCCCAAGCGAACTTTTCGCGCCCACCTGCCACCTGCTCCACGCCTGCACGTCTTTATTTCCCGTCTCTGATTAATGTCGGTAGTCTTTCGCATCTTCCTCCCGGCCAGCGTGACGTCAATAATAGGCTAAAACCATCTGCGGCCTGTGTCTAAAGTCACGTGACCTGCATTAACCAGCGGTTAATTAACATTCTGAACCCTGCTTCGTTTATTTTCGTTCTCACTGTGTATTCGTACGCTGCCTGCGATAAGTAAAATGTGTCTGTTTTTTTATACAAAATGAATAGGGATAGTGGAAAGTCGCGAAAGTATTATCTGCCAGCATTTTCTCCAAATTAGTGTAACATCATAATCTCTGTGGGATTGGCCGATGGTTGTGTGTAACTGTGTAACTATTTAAGGGATTTCACATAGCAAAAATTAATGATTTTATATTTGTACAACATAGTGTTCGTTTTATAGACGTTACGTGTAACTACATTTCCTACATTTCAAAATAGTTTAACTCTCGTAGTTTTTCCATAATGGCATGTCAAAGTCAGAAGTTGCAAGTTACGGAAACTATGAATAAGGAAAACCAAGTGAGTTGCTCGAATGAAACTATTTACACTGAACTCAGATATTATTGGCAATATGCTAAGATATTTGAACCACACAACAAAGTCATTTTATCTTTTTTTTAATTGCAATAAATTACGTAAATTTTCAGATTTAAAAAAAAAAGGAATTTCATTGTGTGTTTTTAAATATTTTAGCATATGGCCCATAACATATAATGTCAGTGTAAATTATTTAATTCCAAAATTCACTTGGTTTTTGTTATTCCTTGCAAATTTTGACTTTAACGTGATGCTATGAAAAGGATATGAGAGCTAAAAAATTTTAAAAAGTGGAATTGTAGTCATAAGTAATGTTTATAAAACGAACACAATGCCGTGCAAATATATTATTACGAATATTTGCTACGTGAACGCTTTAAAAGGCAAATGACAGACGCGTGGTCGTGGTGTACAAGAATTAGCATTGTTACAGTTAAACAGGGACCCGCCAATAGCGAAATAATAAGGACGGATATGAATATATTAAATTGGAACCTAGCAAACAGTCAAATTTTCCCGCGACAATTTATCATCCCTAGCAATGGAAAATCTTGAATTCATAAATTTCTTAACATAAATTTGTTAGTACTTCCGAATTTTTTTGCAATGTTCATAAAATTATAGAGCGCCGCATACTTCCAACGAAAAAATCTTTTGACAGTACTTTTTAATACATTTTTACATGTTTTTGTAATGAATTTTTGCGAATGGTGCCAAACCAATTAAATCCCTTGAAGATAAGTCAACGCATACCAAATATTTAACTTTAGTATTTAACTTAACTTAGTAGCGATTTCTGCGTATTTATACTGAATTTAACTCATATTATAATTTGACTAACCAGTCAGTATCAGCGAGTAAGTAGGATTTATCCGTAAACATTTAATATACCTATTATTTTATGTTCTATCTTGCATGTACTTAAAGTATTTATTTTAAAATATTAGTTTACTCACACTAGTTTGTTTTGTTTAACTAACTTATAACTAAATGTCTCGTCCAAAGTTTTCATTACAGAAAAACACATTACCTCCGCAATACTACTTATACACAAATATATTGAGGAGTATCTATACTGTTACTCAAAAAATCTTTTTGAAGACAAGTAAATCTTCACAACGTCGATAAGAGTATTTTTAAACAGAACGGCCTGCCAATAATAGTTTTTATTCCAAAGTCCGAAGGTACATTTGAAATATGTCAGTCCTAACATATATTTCCAGGAATGCATCAAATGCATTTTTGACACTGAGTAGGGCTAGGAAAATCTCGCGAGTTCAATTACCTGCCTAGAATCCAATGTCCTAAGCATATTTAGCCCCGTCTATTCGTTCATTGTATGCTATCTGAATGATTATCAGGTAATGGACAAATGGTAGGGCTTTGGTATGCACAGGATAATGGATTCTAGCATGTTGGTCGTTGAACTCGCGAAATATTCCTAGCCCTACAAATGAGATACGAAAGTGGAAACCCATAAAAAAACTCTACCGATGAACACTTCGTAATAATTCAACAGACACGCTATTAGCTATGGTGTGTTACTTTTACATGAATCACTGGTTTTTTTTTTTTTTTTTTTACCTGCGGGGCAAATCCAGCTAATATGTGGTTTTCCTCACTCTTATTCCGGTGTTTGCGGTTTTGACCCAGACCGGTTGTACGAAGATGGTTTTACCCGCGTGCTTTTCCCATCCCCATGTCAGGTCAGTTCTTATGAAGGTCATATACGCGTACTTCCCCAGCCGTTTGTTCAGGATTGCGTTTAGAATGTGACATGCGTGTTGTGTTTAACGGTTTTTTTTCCTGCCAGTATAATTAACTTTCTTTAGACTCTTCTTGTATTTCAAGTGTTCCACCTGAGGTTCAAACCTGCCTCCGGGCTGAAAACTCGTCATCAGACTTCTTGCTTTAAGTTTAACTTTGTTTACGGCTTCGTGAATATTAATTCTTTAACATATGTTTTACAGATGAAACAAAGAAAGTGATCACGAAATAACCTCAATTACAAGTGCAAATCAGTCAGTTGAGAAATATCACAAGTCAATTATCCACCAAAATAAGATTTGTATGTTATAAATTTGCACAACGGTAGTCCTCAAATACATTCATAGTTCACTGCCTTGCTGCACTAGCAAAGCACGTTTAATGTGGATTAATAACACGTGTATTTACCCCTGTACAGAATGATAACACCCACGACTCAGTTTGGTAGAAAATTGACTTCTGTTGTTCCAGTTCCAGTTCAGTTAACGACGACCCAGCTATGTTGGAAGACTACACGACCCAAGTTCATTGACCGTGCATTCGAAAAAGTGTTGCATTTGTGTCATCTCTTCATGAACAGGTTTCAATGCCCTCTTTATATACATTACAGCCTTTCGCGTAGGCTGCACTGGTTAATTATGATTACTCAAGTATTAACAATATTATAGCAACAGTGACCCGAAATGTATTCTTATTATTACAATCAATGAAAGTAACTTTAGTGGTGATAAAAATTTTACCCTTGACACCTCACGAAGAACTTTCATCAAGGTGAATACAAAATGTGCGCATAAATACTGCTGTTAGATAATCAGTTACTTTCAAACATTTCTGCTTAAAATTTCTACTCTTCATAATCGTAAAATTATATTTAGAATTTGTAAAGTATACTTTTGGAATGTGCATCAAGGAAAAGAGGCACCTGAAAATTGAACAAATATGCTTACTACAGAAATACGTTATTCGCAACATAGCTACTTTGTAGTAGCTCATATTCAAACAAAAGATTTATTGCGGCAAAAAGAAATGTTTTAGTGTGTATAAGCAATTGGACACTCCCAAAAGGTTCAAACTCTAGGTATACTCCCACTCAGATTACACACAGCTCATTTCGTGCCAATCCTAGACCAGCACACTTCCCAACCTTGGAAATCAACGACCAAAACTTCTCAACGTAACATCCACTATATTCGCGCTCCTCCAAAAATGATGAGTTCTACAGCAAAAGTTATTTTAGCAGTGCATGATGGCAAAACAAAGTAAATAATAACTTGGCTGTGAAGTGGCCGCAAACTGGAATGGCAGCACAGACAGTTTAATGCCAGCTTCCTCGGCTTCTCTGCTGCGCCACGATCTCAACACCCGCGGCAGGTAATTATTCTGGACCGCATCTCTGCAGACGGTACATGCCACCCAGATCAGGAGTTGTCCTCGGGCTCGACCTGCCAGAACAACTTCTGGAGAGCCTGCGCCGTGCAGTTAGGAGCACCAGCGTTGGAATAACAGAACAGTTACATGCACAGAAGCCAAGTGGCGTGGCGGTGCTTCTGATGCAACCATGCCTGGCCTGTTGTTGGATTATTGAGGGTTTAACAAAGACCTTATGTCTCATTGGCTAATGCCTGCTGTGAAACATCTATTCAGTGTACTATACAACACATAGATATAATTTTAACAACGAGCTTGATGTTTCTGACGCCAGGGATTGTATGTGTGTTGAGGTGCATTGAATGTGTTAGCCGAAGCATTTTCAATTAACCATCTCAGCATTAGCCTGGAGTGATTTCTGAGAACACTGTAAATTCGAAATCAGGAACGCCGAAGCCGGTAATATAAGAGGGTTCCTTCAATTGCAGCAGGACTGTTTTACCATTGCTACCTTAGGAGTCACCCGCCTGGAAAACCTGGACTCACCGGGGAAATTATAGCCACGTAGACATAACAGGGGAATTTGATGGAATTTTGTCCTGTCTGGGAATTTCACAGAATTTTCTTGCCTCTCTTTCTCTCCCACTCTCCCTCCTCTCTCTCTCTCCCTCCCTCTCTCTCTACTCTGTCTCCCTCTCTCTCCTTTCTCTCTCTGAGCTTCCATGAAGATCACATAATGGAAAAAATTGGGTTTTTAGTTTATTACTGTATTCTTATCAAAAAAACTTACCTACATGTAGATATTATTACACTTTGTTGTCAGGGTCCGCTTAACTTTGGTCAAGTTCACTTGCTGGATAAAACTGAAGTGTTAAAAAGTCACATCGGAAAATATGTTAAAGAAATTGCAAAAAAAAAAAAAAAAAAAAAAGTTTTTCTCTTGCTTGTGAAAATCATTGAAACACTTGGTTTTCTTTCAGTGAAATTAGTGACATTTCAGATAATTTTCTTTGTTACAAAGAATAGCCAACTCTACTGTTCCTTCATTCCGTGCATACGAACTTTGACTCACAGCAAAGGCCTTCCCTACAGGGAAGGCATACATTTGCTTTGGCACGTCGTTCAGGATAGAAAAAATGTGTGGAATGATCTCACATGCATTTCGTGCGGAGATGTATATTAAACAGCAGAGAAGCAGCGCGACCAATCAGAAGACAGCTGCACTGTCATTGGCCACAGACTATACAGTAATACAGGCGTGAAATGACGTGGCGGCTCATCTGATACGGGCCAACTTCGCCACTTATTGGCTACCCGAGTTTGTTAATACAAGCCGCGAATCTGCTCTGGTTCTGCATGTTACGGCATGTTTCCAAATGGCCTGGCTGCCGGCTATCAGGGTCGCTACCGTACGCTGATTGGCTGTAGGCCTGTCCGCCATGTTGCTGTCTAGGGAGGCCATTTTTCTGGCGTGTGTGGTTGAGTTCGCTGTACTGATCATTGGTCGAGCTGAAAGGACATACCGTTCCTGTACGAAATCATCGACAATCAAGATGTCACACTCTGTATGCTGAAGTCTTCAGTCTGTACAAGTGCCTGAAGCCGTAATTATAGCTCAATTCCCGTAACAACTCACATGCTGGAGCCTAAGGTGCCTGCCACTTTTCATAAAACATTTTTGTTGAGTTGTCTGGTCTACAACCATTTTGTCGCTGTGTTCATTTGTATTATTATCGTTGTCTTTGTCCGCCATTCTTGCCTTTTTCATGCACCTGGTCAGGTCTTTGTCCGATTTGAATTTCCTTTCCCGTTCTTTTAGTTTCCATTTTATACTTGCTGTATTCATATTTCGGAATTTATTGTATGTTTGTTAACTACAGCCAATTGTGGCTTCTTTGGTTTGTTTCTTCTCGTTTTTTTTGTCCTCATTTTCTCGTGCTTGGATTTTTTAAAATGAAACGGGGTTTTCTGCTACTCAAGAACATTCAATAACAATGGCAGATATCCAACAAAACATCCCAGTTTATCAGCAGAAATGGGTACGTGGAATGTAAATGAGGAACCCCCCGCTGAGGTGACAGTCGCCCCAGACAAATGAGCCCTCCTGCTGATAAGGTGCGGAGGATAATATCAACAAGCTCAAGGCGAGATGATTGCAGAGAAGCAGTTGGGCAGCTTCCGAGGACGGTGCGACGATTTTCAAGACCGTACCTGCTGTCGAAACCGGTCATCGCCCACCTCTGAATATTATTATTATTGCGTCCTTCGCGTCTTCCAGCGCTTAAAATTAATTATTGCAGATCGGGAACCGGTTCCCTGGTTCGCCCTGTGTCTTCCTGGTCGCACGAGTCAACCGTCGGCCGGCGCCAGAGCTAAACTCCATACTTGCTCACGTCTCTAGGGGTTACACCGTAAAAAATCTTCCTAAATAATAATGGACACATTACGAGACACTTACCATAACTCAGCTTGTAAAGAGAGTAAATGAACACAATAATAGTTAATATTTTGTGGTATGTGGCACAGTGCAAGACAACATTTACAGTAGGCCTTCAAATGGAGAACTGGACATCTGTGTTACACTTTATAACTAAAAAACGGATAGCATTTTGACACGTATTACAAAATATTAAAAATTACTGCCCATAAATAGCTGGCAAATTTCACTGCTAAAGTAATGTGTAGCAGAGTATATTTTACAATTCCGATAACGTACAGTATACATGTTTCATAAAAATGTATAGTAACATTACCACAAATGAATGGGGGAAATGCTATACTTGCTCTAATAATAGGCTACTCCTATACACTGATATGGTAGTTTGCAAATATTTTTTACAGTGCACATGTTATGAAACACAGCTGTTTTTAAGTTCCGTCTTGTGGCAGTGCTCTTAATTACTGACCGACTTCAGATGTTGCTTCTCGTTCTTGTGTTGCTCCATTATCAGTACTTTATTTTTATTATTTTTACGGTTTTTATATTTACTTGCGTGTACATTTTTTTTTTCAAGGTGTACTCGTCACATTGTTACACGTATCTAAAATAATGTAACTGATACAGTTGTCCCATCTGTTGTATACGTGTTATCTTCGTTGGGTTGTCTGTGAGTAAGCACATTTCAGTCGCTGGGTTCGTTTGAATTGTCCTCGTTGATTTCGAGCGGTTTTTCTCGCATCTTGTTTTGTTAGACGCATGTTTAGTTATCGTTTCGGTTGTTATGTTTTCTAGAATTTACCAACTATATGCCTTATCTAGTAACTGCATCTATGTAACATATTTGTTCACAACAGCTTATACTGACTTTCATTTCTTTATTGTGGATTTTCAGCTATTCTACTAGATTCACTTGCAATGGCATATGTCCATTAAAATTATTCAGTTATTTATATACCCGCATTACAACAATCTTTTATAGATAACAGCGAGTGTGTGTAAAAAATATTAAAACGCTGTAATTTTTTACTTTGGTAAATCGAGTGGTCAGATCTCTCGCTATCCGGGTTCGATCCCCGGCAGGGTTGGTCCCGGATTTTTCGCATGTGGGAAACGTGGCGGTCGTTGCCGTTTTCCAGCGGGTTTTCTCGGGGAGCTCTCGTTTCCCGCCTTTCTCATTCCGTCGCTGCTCCACACTCATCTCATCCTCACCTCATGCATTCGACAGGCATGTTCCGCTCTTTAGATAAGCTTAACATACGTTGAAAGCTAACAAACAGTCAAGTTTTCCCACGATAAACCATTATCTCTAATAATTCTTGTAGCTATATTGACGACAGATTCCTTACTGATTTGAAACTAGGGCGATCATTTTGTGGTTTTCCGCATTACATTTTACTATGCATAAAACTTGTTACGACATGCATTTCGTTGAGAAACACACAAATTGAAGTGTAGTTATTCCGGCAAGATGTGTTGTGTTGTGCTTGTAGGTAAAGTAAGCCTACAGGTAAAGGTCACATCTACATAGGCGCCATCCAAGACGGGTCTCCGAGCCGATGATGGCCGAGCGCACCCGAGCATGCCCAAGCCCACAGCCCACCACACAACACTACTTTATCGACTATTCATGAAATATATTATTATTTCGGAGTTCCGTATTTGATCCAAACTCACCAAATAAATTGATATACCAGTGCTGCGTGATTTATACGACAGCTATAAAATTAGTAATACCAGAGGTTTACTTTGTGTCCTTCATGATGTTTGACAGAACAGGAAACAATTTGAGACTACAAAGTAGTAGATGCGTGCTTGTAAAGTGGTCATTATCGTTTGTTTTTATAGCTATATTGTCGGTTAAATTTAGTTATTACATTGTAAAATATTTTTGCCAAGGACGGACCGGACGTGCCTGTTGATATAACAGGAGATATTCTCAGGTTCCCGTTGTTTTCCTTCCAGCAATAAAACAGTATGGCGCATTGTAGACGGGTAAACATTGTTATACAGGAGAAAGTAGTTATATTATGATAGCATTATAACATCTGAATAATGTCATGCCTTCACAGAATAGGACTGCCCTCCAGACACCTCTGCCACTCTCTACCATAACCTGAGAAACATAGTAGTTTTAACACACACGCACTTGGATAAGTACGCGAACTGCACAACCAAAGCATTTTACTTACAACCATATATTCCGTTGGTACATCTCAGCAGGCGAGAGGTTCGCAGAACGAATTAAATAAGTTAGTCATTGAGTTGTTCCATAAATCTATTACGTTGCTTTTTTTTTGTCAGACAAATCATTCAGTTTAGAATAAATGAAATACAGTTTTAAAGCTGCTTACGACTATTTATATCGTTCTGATTAACAGAAAATCGGTTGCGCTGAATCAAAATCCCTGTTAAATTAGTGAGGTAAGTGTAATAATAGTAATATTTGAATCTGTATTTCTTAGTTTTATTATATTATTGTTTATATAAATTTCAATAGTACTATACTTATATTATATTAGGCTATAATGTATTAAAGTATATTTTACATTGTATTACATTACATTACACTATACTGAATCACATATATTACAGTATATTACATTATAGTATTGTATATATTATGTTATATTGTAATATATTATAATTATTATATTACATAATTACATAATAAATTTTATTACATTTTATTATATTGCATTATACTATATAATATTACACTATTTTATATCATATTGTATTACATTATATTATACTATATTGTATTATATTGTATTATATTACATTATATTATACTATATTATATTGAATTTTAGTGTATTACATTATATTATACTGCATTCATGTTACCATGTATTTATCAAACTACTTTTCCAATCATTACAATATTCAGTATTAGATCGCTTATACAAAGTAAAACCCTTGTCATATCTAGAAGGTCATTTCATCCACTGAAAGTTTTAAGTACAATTTTATAACTTTCTTTTTTTATACAAGCCCCAGAGTGATATAAATCGTTCTCACGGTTCTAGCGAGGACTATAGGAAAACTATCGGTAACCTGTCAGCGCGATATCTTGGCAATGAAAATAATAGACGTTAGTGAGACGACGTCGCATGATAGTTTGTGCAGTGTGTCACGCATGGCTGTGGGGCTAAATTAACCGTGACGCAAGTTGAAGGTGAGTCGAAGCCCATGGCCTTAGTAAGCGGCGACAAGGTGCCTGCATTTCTCCCACGACTCTATCAAGGTCACGTGGTGCGTCTACTCCGTCGCCAGCACAGCACACAGTCATGCAAACTGCAGCATTGGCCTAACCTGCGCCTCTTCACGCTATAGTCATGAACAACACTCTTCAGTTATGATGCCACCGTATTATACCAACATAATACAAGAGTAGTACATATTTTTGGTCTACTTATAAACCTCTAAGCACAAATTAAATCGCTGGGTCTTGAAGCATGAAATTTTACACAGTAGTTCATTATTTATCGTACGTAAGCAGTATGAAAGTATCTTTGAAATTCATCCCCTAAAGTGATTAAGTTTAGGATGAAAGTTTGTATGGAAGTTCGTAATTTATAAAGTTAGAAAAATTGAAATTGGTGTTTATGAGTCTGTTTATAAACAAAAGTAAGTTGTGTCGGCGTTTAAAAAAAATCGTCCCAAAAGGGGGTAAAATAAAGGACTAACGTCGGTATGGGATATGCGTTATTTTCCCAAATTAAAAACGTATGATTCGGATTTTAGGCTTTTGCTTATAAGAAAAAGTCAATTGTAGCAGCGTTATTTATAAGTTACAATAATACTTGAGAAAATACAGGTGGTTTATAAAATGTTGCTGATGGGAACCCCATCGGGAACGCGGTTAACAATGTGATATAAGTACCCTCTTATATACAGTTTGAGAAATAAAAATTAATGTCATTAAGAACGTAAAATAATACAACTACGGTGTTACCACTTGAAAAATAGATCGTATGTAATTGTGTTTGTTACGTTGGCAGCCAAGCTCATTTCCGGGTACATCGTCTATATTTTACACGTATTTTAAAATTGGAAATTTAAAATGTGTCCCACCGAGCGATACGTGAAAATTAGAATATTCAGGAAATATTGACTTTAAAATGGCTTGTGCGAAATACATATGATGTTTTGCGAGAAACAGCAAGGTATCTATACAATAGTAATAAACGTGGCCACATTTGAAATAAAAATGTAGTTATGATATTTGAATATGACTCTGCGGATAAATACTGGACTGCAAATTAACATTGCGTGACGGCTCGTTATACTGCGTTATTTACTCTGGGCGTAACTACAAAAGGACAAAATGAGTATCTAGCTCTCCCTCCACTACTTCCCCTCCCTCTGTCTAGTTTTAGGAGAAAACGCCGAAATAAGTATAGGTTGCATGAAAAGAAATCGGTTTTGTTTTAATTATTTCGTTATTTTAATTTTATAACTTCTTTTGAAATTATCATGTTTATTGAACTGATTTACATAACGTTAATTACAGAGAACCAACAATTTTAGGCGACCCGTGCTCTATTCTCGGCGGGGCCGGTACCCGGATTTTTGCATGTGGGAATCTTACGGAGGATGCCGTTGGTCGAGCAGGTTTTCTCGGGGATATCCAGATTCCCCCACCCCTTCATTCCGGCACTGCTCTATACTCACCTCATGTCACCTCTGATCAAAATCCCTCACTCACTCACCTAACAAATTATTTCTTTAGTCTTAATATGTAATTATATATCAAAAATTATAAAAATTATCAAGAAATTGCTGGTGATCATAATGACTTATTGTTTAATCTGTATTTTCCTCGCATTTTCCTGCTCATTTAAAAGCATATTCTGGAGTTATTGAATATGTGCCGGTATTTGGTGCCTAGATTCCACAATTTGTATAGTCTGTTATATGAACAAGTAGTTTTAAGATCTGCTTAGGGAACGATTTCTATCTGGCTTTCAGGGACGCTTGATAGTTTCGTGACATGATGCAAAAAATAACGTGTTGTAATGCAACACTGTTAAAAGAAAGCGTTTCTCCAATTTGCATACATTAAATACTGGTTTCGTTAAATTTTTGTGGTATATACAGTGAATATATTTTGTACAATACTTATAGCTCGTTTGGTTTAAAGTATTCTCTAAACCTTACAATTTTAATTCGCGAATATTTCAAAAATGTCTGCATGCAATACTCATTATACGAACCATTAGTTTGAGGTTCAAAGCTACCTGTTAGTTAAGTTCTATTCAAAATTGCAAGGTTTTGTCAACTTTTCCATGCGTTTTTAAATAGATTCATTTTGTCAGTGTTGCTGTACATGTATATATTTGTGGCCTGGTTGAAGGGGTTGTATATAAGACAAAAACAAGCATCTATTTATTGCCAGATAACACTTGACCTGTAATGACAACCCGAAAAGTTTCAGTGGCAACCGTTAGAGCGCACTCTCTCTCTCTTTCTCTCTCTCTCTCTCTCTCTCTCTCTCTCTCTGAGATGCCAGTCCAGTGGTTGAGGTAATCTGGGCGACAGGTATATAGGCACATGTTCGTGTTAAGACGCCCGCCTACTGGCCGTGTGTTTGTGTGAGTGAGGCACGGCACGAAGGGCGATGTTGACCAGCTCCTGTGACGCGGTATCACCTCTAGCGCAAGACACTGAAACGGCGTGCAGTGGTATCGTAGAACACTCGCCTGACTGACACTTTCAGTGGTGACCCCATCTTTTTATTGGTGGAAAGTTTTAAGGA
>PNEQ01078229.1:32575-64518 GCA_003012365.1 Medauroidea extradentata | reverse complement strand
TGTAAAACAAGGCTCGCTTGCACAAGTGTTCAGAGGGCCACCTCCTAAGCTCAACCCACGTGTTATAGCGCCGAAGCACTGTTGTTTAGCACACGGAGATCAAATATCTGCGCAACTAATGTTCGCCCCTGCAACTTTGCACGGTGTCATTTCCGCACGTATCTCCACTGACGTTATGGACCCGGACATTTCTCTGGTTCAACGACCAGCAGGCTGGACTGCACAGTCCTGTATACACTATTTACTCAGATACTTGTATATTATCATCTGCTCCAGTGAGTGGCCAGTTGTACATGTAACAAGGTAACGCGGGAGTCAGTGAGTGTTTACATGCAGGTCTGCTGCTGATTCACAGTTCTCAAGTAAGAGTTTCATTTACTGTGGCCCAATCGTGAATTTATTGAAAGTGTATAAGCTTTTGGATTTTATATATATTTATATATATATATATATATATATATATATATATATATATATAAAGATCTTCAAACAACGTTTACCCTGAGGCCTTCGCTTTAGCGTTGACACATAGTAATTATTTTGTTAAATTACACGTATTTCCTCTGCTGGGCGGGCCAGATTACAAGGAGATAATCACAAGGCCTCGGTGCCCGCTACTCTTCACGCATGGTATAACTGGTTGAGCTCAGCTGTCGTCGGCCAGCTGAAACGTGAAAGAGCCATTTGGAGGGAGGGGGGTGGGGAATAGGGTTTCTGTAACAGTGGTAGGCGATTTTCTCGGCGTTAAATATGGTGTCTCGTAGGGGTTGGATAGGTCGGGAAACGGCTTGGTCTACGTATTCAAGTCAACGAACACTTCAACTTCACCCTCCCCACAAAACCATTCGCACCGCCTATTTTTACACATTATGTAGACTACAATTCCTCCCATTAGCTACCATTAAATTATAGCTTCAAAGAAGTCTTGTTCAACGAAAAAAACATAAATGTACAAAAAAAATTAAATTTGACACAATTTTTCCATTGGTTAACACATATCGATGGTGGACATCTTAATTTTACATACCTTACTGTACATGAAGGAAGTGGGGAGAAGAAACAAAACGTTCGTAGACGAGAGGAGATCGTACACCAGAAAAACAGTCGGATAGGCTCAGAGTCGTCAAGGTGTTCTCTAATGGATAACACACTCTGGATTGTTGACAGGTGTGAGATGATAACCACGCCCACCCTGCGCGATAGGAAAAGCGTAGTTTCTATCGGGCGAGGGATTCAACTACTCGTCGACCAAGAGCATGTTTCTCCTGGTCAGGCCATAGGGATCAGGTGCCGGAGGACTGACTTGCTAATAACTAGGGACTGGGAAATGTCGCGGATTCAATGACCCGCATGCTAGAATCCAATGTCCTATGCATACTCAAGCCCCGTCTATTCGTTCCTTGTCTGCTGTTCCAATGAGAAGCAGCTAGTGGACAATTGGTCTTGGCTTGAACATGCATAGGATAACTGAATCTAACATGCAAGTGATTGAATCCGCGAAAATTTCTTGTCCCTGCTAATAACCGCCTGGTTGGACCGTACAGTACGTAGGAAAAATTTCTGAGCGTTCGAAGCAAGGAAGCCTGATTGCCATAAGGACGACTCTCGCACACGCAACAAGTGCTACGTCGCCTTTACGTGACAGCCACTAAAGTGACGTGCAGGCAGGTTAAAAAGTCACAGCGACAAATGTCATGTTTACTTCGGTGTTTGTGTGTGCACGTGCATAACACAATGCTTGAGTCTTCGGTCTCAAGGAAGACAGTCTCGCTAGAATTACCTACTTCGTGATATACTGGAGTTTCAAACAATTGAACTCGTTATTCGTGGAGTATGACAGTACGCATCCACTTCCAAAGTGTTTTTTGTGTACTTCGTATCTACCACATGTGAAATGTTAATGTATTTTATATTTTCAGGAGACAACTTTACCCGCCCTACAGTAACGTCCTGTCATAACTTGGCAGCAATGTAGTATGTGTATTGTTTTAGACGTTATTGACAGTAATAGATATACACCGACCGAAGTAACGATAACCGACTATTATTATATTTTATCTGCATGGTACATCCCAGTACAAGAAGTTAGTTTCCTTCTGAGTACTGCTCAGGCAATGAAGAAACTTTTAATGCAACGGCCTCTGTAATGAACGCTGTAACAGAAACAGATCACCATCGTATGGATACGATTCCATAAAATATTAAAATAACTTCTCATATAATGTAATGATGAAAAACATAATTTACAAAAAAAGAAAATAAGTTTTAAAATGTAGTTGCAAGTTTAGTCCATTGGCTATAATTAATCTGCAATAGAATGTGGCGACCATCTCTCAAAGTTGTTTACTTCAACGTGAGTTGACCAATAATTGTACATTTGCTCATTGACATTGTGCGTAATAGATATGGTGGTAATACTGGAATATGGTAAAATGTATTTAACATCTGTTCTTTTATAATTTCGAGCGTATTTCGATGACTTTGTCGAGTGGTGTAGTAAAACAATAACCTTACACCTCCATAGAACACATTTTATATTACTGCAGATGCAGAATGACGGTACGCTAATTATCATTTAATTTCAGTCCCAAATATGAATATATTAATAGTAGTCAGCTTTGTATTCTAAATTCCATGGCACGATCCTAATTTCAAAATTACATCACGACACATCAATTACAAATTACATGAAATCAATTAATTTATAAAACAATCCCTTACTCGAACACACTGCGGATATTTCGCTTCCGTATACCAAGGTATTCTGTGCGCAGGCTTGCGCCTTCAAGGATAGTGAAAGGCGACCATTCAGCTCGCAGATAGCAATCCTACATTCCGTCCAGTTCCCGGCCACAGTGTGTACACTTGTAACTGCTCCTAGTCAGAGGCGGTGGAGGCGATCTGAAACATAGACTTCACATCGACGCCGTGGAAAACGAATGCTCTAGTAGAAGACATTTTATGTAAGTAGGACCGAGCAAGTTGGTGCACGCATTCGAGAGGACCCGGGTTTGATCCCCAGTTCCGGCCATCCTGATTTCTGTTTTCCATTGTTTCCTGAAACAGCTAGAGGCGAATACTGTAGTGGTTTCTTAACAAAGGCCATAGCAGACTCCTCTCCCATCTCCCGTCATTGTATCAAGCTGTGTGTCCACGTCTATATAACCTCACTGTCGACGAGACGTGAAACCCACTTAACTTATCTTACGAGGACGTGGTACATAATTCAACGCTAAAAGCATTAATCTATAACTGCAGGTTTCTTGAAGCCAATTTGCGAAAATTAAACAATAGCTAGAGATGATGGATGGTTTATCGCGGAAAAACTTGACTATTTGCTAGGCTTTAATATACGTTCAACTTATCAAAAGATTACTGGCTTTTCCTTGTACGTGGAGCTACTGCCCTATTTGACTGAGCCAATAAGAATGCCGCTATTTTAATAATTAATGCATGTTATTGGTCTGTAGACAGCTACGTTGTGTCAATGTTTTCAAGGCTATGTTGACACAAAACATTTTCGCGATATACCATCATCTGTAACAATAGCAATCCTAGACAATAATTTTAGCTAAAGTTTTAAACCAAATTGTTTCCAGTGTTACGAACTTCTGAGGCACAATCTCTGACGCCGGAACCTCGTGCATTTAACTGCGGCGCAAGAGATCACGCGTAACGAATTAGTAATTCTGGATAAATATTTACTCATCAAGTTGGCAAATACCGTTATCTAGGATTGTCATTGAGTATTTTAACCATATTGGCTTCGAAAAAAGCGTAGGAATCAATTGATGTTTTCAGCGTTTATTTATCTACCTCGCACTCTTAAGAGAACGGGTTCCGTCTATGCTATTTTAATAAATTTTGGATATCCTGAAAGGGAGCATATATCGGAAAACCGTCACACAGAAATGTTGTACGTTATTTGTACTATGTAGCCTAATTTTTTAAAATATAATTTTTAATAACTTTGGCTACTTATTGACTTTAAGAAAATTTAATTAAGTTGATAATTAGCAAACATTATAGAAACTTATGTTGTGAAAAAATTAGGCTGCATAGTACAAACAATTTACAACCCTAATGGTTTTGCAATACCTGCTCCATTTTAGGATTTAAAAATAAAACTAGCAAAAACCGCATAAATAGGAACCCGTGGCCTTAATGAAAGTAAGGAATGGAATATTTGGCGAGTCCAATACCGTGCAGGTTAGAATCCACTCTGTACTACGCTCTCTTATGATGGCCGCCGAACTTTGTGCAAAGCTCCAGCCGTTAGCAGATTATTCGAAAACTGCGCAACGCACACGAGTGATGTCTGCTTAGAAATAGCATTCAAAGTACATTACATACGCGTATAACGATTTCAGGTCTACCACCACTATTTAAAGAATGTTTTATGGCGGCTGGAAACAGCGAAAATTTGAGTTTCTACTGTTTTTTTTTTTGTGTCCGTAAATTTTGGCGTGGAATCTTTGCTCATATACAATACACCTTTGTATTTACTATTGCATCATAAAATTGCGGGATCGCCGTTGAAAGTCTCATAGAGGCGAGATGTCGGCGCGAAGACTGTGCCAGTACAGTGACTCGCGCCTAGGGGCTAAAGAGAGACTTGAAGCCCGTGCTGTGTCGCCCTTAACACTTCCGCATTCTTAGACCTCGAACGCGCAACGAACGTTCACCCAGACGGCCACCTTAACCTGGGATCTCAGAGTCTACGTGTTAAATTTTTCATTCGTATATAAAAACTGGAGAGCCTTGATTTTCGGGTAATGAATATTGCACCAACTGGGCTCAGTGCCGTATGTGCGTACCAGCAGTTCTGCTTCGTGTTTATTGGTAGTTTGTCTTTGTGTAGAGACGTCAGTCATTTGACTACGCCAGTCAGGACACACGTCTGTGATTGTAACATCAAGACGCTGAGACATAACAACAACCAATTACTGCCCAGGAACCGGAACTACACATAAAGAACTGAAACAAGTTGCTGCAAAATTACTTTTGCAAAAATCAGGTTCCCAAAATACAACAGTATTTTCATTGAAATTACTAAAGGATGAATGTTATTTTAGTTCTTTAACATCACTCATAATTTCTTCGGTATCAATGTTTACATACGCATTACCTGATTGATAGGGACCCTGTTTTTCGCGAAAAGAAATTTGCCCCAGTTTGTTTCAGTGCCTTATGGACACACCTGCAATTTTGCTTCATTGTTATTGGCACGGTAATTGACTGGGCCAATTACAATAACATTCCTGCGACACCACACGTCTGTGATTTGCCGGTAGAATCCAAAGGTTAGTGACAGTTAAAATATCCTATCTTTAACCACGAATCAGAACTTCAGATGTGCAACAAGTAGAGCAAAATTTTTTTCCGCGAAAAACCGGGTTCTCTACTGATTGCTCTAAAAAGGAGAGAATATTTACATAACTGTTCAATGTTACAATACTAACTGCGTCATGAATGTTGGTCAGATGCTGTGGATTTATGAGCTTATAGCGATGTAGTTTTACTACAGCGTAATAGTGATAAATTTTAAGTATGATTTCTAAACAAACAATACATAACTCAACGTGTGATGTATCATCTTAAGGGCACCGCCTACCCTGAGTGGTTTCAGGCGTTAGACGCTCAGGAGTGACGGAGCTATAAGGGCGACCTCGAAGCGCTCATCAAATGCCGCATCATCACATTGAGCCAAGCGCTGAACAACATACGTACTCAAGCCCCGCCTATTTGTACATCGTCTGCTGTCCCACTAAGTAACAGCTAATTGACAAATTCTTGCCGCTTGAATATGCAGAGCACAGTGAATTAATTCTAGTATGCAGGTTATTGAACTATCGAAAAATTCCTTTCCTTAAACATAAGTTCTCGCCTGGTGTTTGACCGAGCGAGGTGGCGCAACGGTAATACGTTGAACTAGAATTCAGGAGGACCCAGGTTCAATCCTCCGCTACGGCCATCGTGATTTAGGTTTTCCATGGTTTCCCGAAATCGCTCCAGATGATGGCTGGAATGGTTCTCTAACAAAGACCATGACTGATTCATCTCCCAACTCCTGTCATTGTAACAAGTATTGTGTCACTGTCTCTGATGTCCTCGCTGTGGACGAGACGTGTAGCCCACTGTACCTTGCCATGTTCTTCTAAATTAAAAAAAAAAAATTGTATCTCAACGTCTAAAAAGACTCTCGCCTTCGCATGATATCATCTAGTGATTCTGTAAAAGGACGAGAGTTCAGTCCAGTGCGTTGGCAGCCCTGTTTAATCCTGGCGCACCTAAACAGGACTCTAAGCTTAAGGAGCAGGTTTGCAAGGACGGGTTCCTGTAAGAAGAAAAATCATTTGCCAAGGACAAAAATAAAACTGACTTGACCGTAGGACGGGTGTTAGACTAGTGGATAACCCTGAAACTATCCTAGAGGCAGTGAACTGCATCTCTAAGAAGAGATCACTGGTACTGGCTCTGAAAAACTTTGATGAAACCGCGTCTAAGAATAGGGAAATAATTTTCATGATGGGTTCATTAACTGAATCCCGTCTATACATAATATCTTGTGCCTGTTATGGTGTGCAGTGATGCAGTGGAAAAAGGTCATGCAGTGACATCTTATATACGCGAGCACTGTGGCAACATATCAAGGAGCTAGTACCCTCTTGCACTGCACAGATATCGTAATAACACTGTTCTGGCCATCATATTACGAGCACGGGTTCAAATCCCGAGTAGTCCAAATGTGATGATATGTTTACCTAACGTAACATACATGGAATAATATTTGGACGTGGAGCGCAAGAGAGGACTTACTCCGAGTTGTGTTGCATCATTGTGAGGAAAAAATTTTGTAATGTACAATATTCTGCTACTAATATATTCGGCTCAAATTTAGCCCATGATTCGCGTGGTGTGCTCATATTCTGGATAACCTGTATATACTATGAATAATTATTTTAAAACTGCCGTGTAGCATTAAAATGGAGGTTCAGATTCAGAACATAATGTGTAATTGACCAAACTTTCTTCAGTTTGATTCTCTGCAGGATCGACTTAGATGTACGCATGTGACAGTCATGCCGGACAATACCGTTGTGTTCTCCCCGCCCATTAATTCGGCGCTAACCTATACAGAATATCACTAGATGTGCGTGGATTCAGGAGATGTATTCTACGTCAGATTGAACACCAAGGCAAACTGTCACTTTTGTGATTAAACGACGGGGTAGTAAAAGAAAACCTTAACTTTGAATGGCTATATTATCAAATGAGCGAACAGTCAAATGAACCGCGGAACAATGAAGTTTCTCACTTCCTTTACCACATCTTCATAAATGTTCAATGTGACCACCACGCACGGACCTAACCATATCTACGCGATACGCGACCTTGTTCCACAATCTTGTAATCTTGTCCGACGTTATGGTTTGGATGGCGCCCGAAATTCTCGCTTTGAGGTCAGTAATGGTAGCCGGCTACGGTGGACGAAACACATGCTACCTCCACAGAAAAAACTCTCACTTGACGTCCCTTGTCGCCTTCTGAGGATACAACCACTGTAAATAACGTTAATTGTTACGGTTCATTTGACTGGTAAACCAAGGTTGTAGGCTTTTGGTTTTGTAATTATAGACATTCAAAGTTAAGGTATTCTTGTCTGATCCCCCAGTAATGCGTACGGTTATAAATAGAGACAGAATAATTCAGCGGATTCACTTACCTCTACGCTAACCTCCAAGAATATATGTGCACTCAAGAAAACAGCAGCTGTTCATAAGCTTCTCGATGACACAGTGATATGGGCTTGCATTTAGATAAAATTGTATTATTGGCTCAGCGACTTACACGAGGTGTCAAAGAGTCAAGGACCAATTGTGAAATTGCCACGAACGTACAGTTGGTGGAATTTTAGATTGTGCCTGAAAGAAAACGCGAATTTTTCAGGTACCTAGTTATAAGTCCATGGATAATCGATTGCAGGTAGTGCATGTATAGGTCTGAGAAATCTAGCTTGCTGCTAGATGAATATGTGAAATCCATACATATCACCATTCACCAGCACTGGTATTTCGCTGTTAAGCTAAAATCTCTTCACTTTTCTTCACTTTACTTCAACCAATAATTGCAAAGCACTGTCACACAATACGTAGTGTACCGAAACGGAATAACATGGGGATGTGTTTGTTATCGCGTGATGTGTTTGTTATCGTCGTTACAAGACTCTAGACAGTGACCTTGTGTCGGACTGGTGCAACCTCTGCGTACAATTATAGAATCCCTGTTGGTTGGGATTTGTTCGCCTGCCTCTTATGATTAGTGCATAGCTTTGCGCCATATTGCTGAGTCGTTCGGTTCGAATCACTCATATATGTGATGATTTTCACTCTGTTTTATGTTTTCCGAGACATAACTGTAACAATATTCACGAATTACATAGTCTGTAGATGCTTCGAGTACAGCATTGACAGTAAATTTACGCACCGCTTCAGTCCACGAACATGAACATCTACAGAAATTACAGAATTTATTATAATTCTTTATTTTTATACTTCAATCCCGTCTAAACTAAATTTTTGAACTTTTAACCTCCCCATCCCAATCTTCCTCTCGTCATTGTTTTTTTTTTGTCATTATTATTATTATTTTTGTGTGACATATTTAAAAATTAATCTCACCTCCTTGTAATTGAAACTGGTTGAGTAAAACTGGTCTTCAACGACCACATAAAATTACCTTCCTTACATCATAAATTTTGATATCACGTATTAAGAAATCAATTACATTAAAGTTTGCTCTGTAATTTTTTTAAAAGCGCGGAAAGTTGTTTATCTATTTTTATTGGAACTTTATCTAATTTGTATGCAATAGCCCTTTTCCAATTTTCATTTCTTTGTGTAATGTGAGCGTTGCGGTACCTACAGAGGCAATTGCAGTGTGACCAGTTTTGAACTAGATGGCCATGGAAACTCACTGCGTGGCAAAGAAACAACAATCTCTTAATGCGAAGAAGCTAACAAGGAGAGCCTTACATGCACGACAACACTCGTTCACGTACATTAATATGCATTCGTTCGTAACTTTATTGGAATGCGGTCTACAATTTTCTGCTGCGAGTTTAACACTTTAGTAGTATTCGACAGTTTACATGATGACCGAGGGCCATGAAAAGACCACTCATCGTAAATTAATTACTAATAATTAACTGCCCATTATGAGAGCTACAATTTTCTGACGAAAATATTTTTTCGCCATTTCGTTTCAGTGCCATTCGTGCACATAAGCAGTTCTGCCTCGTGGTCAGTGATTGGATATTTTAACTCACTTGTCTTGGGGTTAATCTGGCAAAATACAGACGTAGTTTGTCACAATAGGCTTATTACGATTGGTGCCGTTAAATGAGAGAAGTGTTTGAACAAAGACGCACTGCCAGCAACTTTGTCCTACCAGAACTACGGATAAACTGTACTACTGTGGACATACGTCATTGCGATGTATCGCAACAGTTCAGTTTGTCATTCTGTCCCATTGCGAGATACATTCAAAGACGTTATCAGAACTATGGAACGTCAAGCAGCGACCAAGTCATTTAAGCCTATTGTTTGAAAATTTACAGCGGATTTTATTTCAGTAACTCTTAGGTAGTTTCGTACGAAACTGGTTCAGTAGATTTTGACTTACCTCAGCTGAAAACTGTTTTTTAGTCATAATTAAGAGCACTATGGCTCAAACCATTCGCAATCTCTTACACGTTACATTAATAGTAATTTTCCATGAATAAAGTATTTTTCGGTTCCACAATTTTCGTACAAGCGCATGCCAAATTAACGATTTAACTATATTCGGTACTTACCCAAAGTAAAAACTATTCAAACGGCACGAATAAGATAATTTAAAGGTTAAATAAATGTATTACGTTACGGAATGACAACATTGTTATTTGACGTAAAAACTATTTTTTAAAAATCAAAAATATGCAAAAATTTAGGAAATTCCAAGAATTGTACGTGACTGCGTGTACACATATAGTCAAAGTTGAGATTGTTTGCCATATATTTGTACAATAATTGCTCTCTTAATCTCTCTATCACTTAAATGTCGTGCAGTTTCAGTACTTACGAAGGTAAATAATAGCAATTATAATTTTTTTTCGAATAAGGTGTGTTTATGATTTAAATATTTAAGTAATAGTCACTATCCGTCAAATACAACACAATGTTAAAATATTGTTCAAAATACATTTTCCTATTAACTTACTTCGGGTTGCTGCAATTCCTGGTTTTCTTTCAAATAATCTTGTCCGCATTTCTTAAAATGTATTAAGACCTTTTAGACAATCTTCGTCCCCAAAACTGGGAATTTTATTTCCACAAGCATTAACTATGCGATTGAAAAACTTTATATCGCAGGGAATAAAGTTTACAGAAATAACGGTTACAATTTCAAAAGCATTTGGCATATATAATTATCTTAGGTTACGGATGATTTTAATTAGAATTACATTGACTCCGTACCTCAATGCCTAATAACGACTTTTCTCCTCATTCCACGAAAGAGTATTTTTACACGAAAAAGATCAGAACACCACATTTCGGCGACTATAAAAATTAAAGTCGCAATTAGATCGTAAAATGGATTACGGTGTTTCTCACGTCACATTCTGGGGTGAGAAATAGCAAATAAATTGTACCCAAAGTACATAACACACCACCTGACACCAAGTTCTGTTATAATGAAGGCTAACTGCAGGAAAAATAAATATGTAACAACTAACACGCTTTGAGTTAATTTGGGGACATGCGCCATTGATGCATTATATCTTTTAAAAAAAACAGGTTTTCCTTTTACGTATGCAACCTGAGATAACGGACGGAATGTGGTAAGATACAACGACGCAACCGTGTACGAATCTAACATCCTTAGTTTATGGGGTTATCTAGCGGACACAGGAAATCCTTAATTACATAAAAAAGGACTGAAAAGTCGACACAAGTTATAGTCGCACGTGGGCAGAGAAAGCGGGAAGAGGCATCTCAATATTTCTCAAGACACTTCCAAGCTGCGTCGTAGGTTGTCGCCTCTAGGAACGTAATTATTTGTAGGATTATTCCTGTCTATCGGAAGGAAGGTAAGGACCTTCTCCCCAAGTATTCAGTCGCCGTCGAAATGTACGTGGAGGCCTGCGGTCAAATGTAGGCAACACATCTCCAGCAGTGTTATGTGAAGTGTTGCAGCTATACGGCGAGCAGAGAGCCTTGACATATTTCTCCGTGTGTAGCGAGAACACGTGACGACACTGCGTTATAGGCTGCGATGAGTATCAGCCACAACGCGAGAGCTCTAGGGACCCATAGCAACCACTCTATGCAAGTACTTGATGTCTTTCAACCCTGAAGCCAAGTGTAATGACCCGGACAGTTATTTTAACACGTGCAAATAAATCTATGTATAATGCTTGCTAGGCGACAGTGCATTTATAATTACAACTGCTGCAAACTGGTAACCGCATCCTGTTAAACGAGTCTGTAATATACGCAAGCCAACTAGCGTTGGAAATGGTCCATAGCTTCTCGAGTGATCTGCAACCTAGAAACTTGGAATGCTTGATCATCGTTGAAAATACCACCGGGAAGGATAAATTTAATAGCAACGCTTTCAATCACGACGTCATCAACCACTCAAATAAACATCTGAAACGCTTAAAAAAATTTTAATTAAACAATATTTCTAGCATAGCATATTTTTTATTTCCAAACGTCGTACATACTCATTAACTAAACTAAAGAGCACTGCAATACCATTTCGCTTCTTTGCACCGTCATATCATAAGACAGCAAGGCATATAATCCAGCGATAAAGCATCAGTTCAAAATTGTAGGTTTCTCGAACCCAATTTGCAAAAATCAAAAACAAAAATCCTAGGCAATAGTTGTTGCCAACTTTCTGAGCAAAAACTTTTCTCGATTAACGTATATCTATAAAGAACCTCTTCTGACACCGAAATCTCGTACATTTAATTGCGGCGCAAGAAATCACACTTAACAAACGCATCATTCTGGGTAAATGTTCGCTTATAAAGTTGGCCAATATCATTATCAAGGATTGTTGTTTTGTAGTTCTCCTATATTGAAATTCTAAAAGTGTAGATCTCATTTGAAGAAATCAGCGCTTATTTATCTACCACGCCCTCTTAAGCTCATAGCTGAATATACGGAAATGTTACGGGTTTACTATAAGAAATGTTTTATTATCAACTCATGCACATATGAGTTGCATTCGTGATTAGGTCGCTGTTTTTACTCTCGCCCTTGAGGACTCGGAACCAGTTGGAATCCTTCAAGAACTAACTGACCCTCGCGCTACGTTGCCTGATGTATGACTGGCCCCTCTTTCACTAGAACTACAGCCAATGAGCAAACAGTTAACAACTGGGTTGGTCTAGCTAGGCAGGCTGTTGAACGTTTATAATTCCCTGGTCTCAACTTAATAGTTCGTTAAAACATGCCCATACATACACACGACTACAATAATCATATAAACAGTCTGTGAAATGAAAAAAGTTAACTCATGCCAGTCACTCCCTTGTATCACTTTAACACAACAGTGGCAGCCATAGCTACACGACTGAAATATTCATGAAGACTTCCCATATCAAAAGTGAAGGATTTAAAGCTAAAATATTCTACGCTTAGATAATCGAAAAACTTCAAAACTATTTTCCTTTACCAAGCCTCAGGTAAAAATTATGTTTTATAATGTTTTATTCAAAACGTAGAAGGTCTTCTATGACGAACACTAGCAAAAAATGTTAATCGTTAATTGGGTTTCTTAATAAAATTAGACGTTATAAATTTTATAAAAAACACGCACCTACTACGTGTAACAAAACATATGTTTTCGTGAAGTAATTAATATAATAGGGTTCTACGGTAGTATAAAAGAATTTATTCATCCCCGAAACTCACTTCAGAAAAACTAGGAAAACAATTTATCACGCGCCAAGACACTAATTTGATAGACGCCACAACAACTGGTCTATATTATCACATAATAATTTGACTCGGTAATATTTCAAACCGGTCATTTGACTTTACTCCTAGCTACGCTCGGCTTTTGAGAGTCCCTTAAATCTCTTAAAAGTCGCATGGAAGTATGAGAGGTAATTAAAGATTATTTCATCATATCTCTGCATGTCTCACGCACTTGGTCAGCTCACACTAAGACAGACTGGTTCTCCCTCATAGATCTCTGGACCGTTAGTTTGGCTGGAATCCTGTCTAATTCGCCCGACAATAAGTCAGAAAACGTCGCCCATCCTAACCATCTTTACTGCGCGTTCACTTATGGGGTGTATTTTCGAGACACATGATGCGAAGATTCTTCCCCCTGAGCGTTTAAAACCATGAGATTATCAATAACATTATCTCTTAGTCAGAATCAATTATATAACGAGAAAGTATCATACTGCTATTAATCTATGCCAAAAAAGTTTTTCCGTGCCCTAAAAAAACTACTCAGCTTCTTACTCGCATGCGACTAAAAATTAGATCATAAACCCCCGATATCTTGTGAAGTGTGCAGATATGTATGGTACAAATAAATTACTTATCACAATACATAATGAAATCAAACATAATGTTATAAATCTAGCGTAAAAATTCCGGATATTATATTTCACATACTCAGCACAGTAGCTTTGTCCGCAACCACACACGACGACAGACCATAGGTTTTCAGAATTTAAATGTAAAATTTCAGAAGACTCAACCAGAAGAGTGTTTTGTGACGATCTTCGCGATGAACTTTTTCCTTGCCTCACAGACATAGACTAATTCTCGTTTCGCGTGCGTAGACAGACAAGCGTAAAAACACGCACGGCGGGGTTAACAAGTTCCAAGTACAATAGATAATAGACAAGAGTGATGACATTATAATCACCCGAAGGAAACACAGTTAACGGCCAACATGCGAACATGTAGTCTTGTAAGTGTCTAGTTTAACGAGTATGCAGATCCATTGATTCTTGGTTGAAAGAATGTTGTAGCCTATCCAATTGTTTCAGTGTATGACGAGCACAACTTGCAGCTTTGTTTCATGGTCCGGGATTGGATGTTTTCTCTCTCTCTCTCTCTCTCTCTCTCATCGTCTTGTTGTTCTAATCACAACTCACAGACATTCTTCGTTATCGCATTTGAGTGGCCTTCGCATAATACAGTCAGAGCCATAAGCAAGACATTCAAAATCTAAAATCCATAAGTAACGTTAGAGTAGCGCAATGAATGATCAATACCGCAGTGAGAAACCAAAAAAACATATAATCAACATGACAATCAACTTCGATAACAGCCCAGGACACCACAAACACGTAAGATGCCGAATACCCGACACAGGATTCAAAAAACCGAACCAGCCACGGCGATGGCTACTGAAGAACTCACTTACGAATCACATACGTGTGTTGTCAAAGATGCTAGAAGGGTCCATATGGAGCATGACACCCGGGGTCTGTAACCAAACAAACTCTTGACGTGGCTATGAACAATATGGCCGACTAATTAAAGCGTTGAAGAAATATGTAAACAGAGCTTAAAAATAGATTTTTCAACCTAAAACATCAACTAAAAGAGCATAACACATTCATTTACCTTAAAAATATACCAGTCTGATGTGTACTTTTGAGGTTAAAGCAGTATGGCGGCTGGCTAATGTTCTGACTACCTCTCCTCCCACCTCTTGGCTTCCCTACCCTCGCCTACCGACCTTACGCTACCCCTGTGTGTGGTGTCATCGGAATCATACTCTCAATAGCACAGTCAATTAAGCGACGCCTCTGCACAAAACACTCTGCCAACAAACATGAAGCAGAGCTGCAGATGCCGGTCTACGTAGCGTAGTCGATTAGGTGCCGGTCTACGGTCCTATGTTCAATCCCTGGCTCGGGGGTGTATGTTATATTGTCCCTTCACCTCACTTCATCCTCATCGGCTCCTGAGACCTGGTTGTTAAGGGGGATCATTACCCGCCATTTCGTAATAATTAGAGACATGAACTTTTCGCGAAAAGAAATTTGCCTCACTTTGTGTCAGTGACTTGTGTGCACGTCTGCAGACTTGCTTCACGGTCAGAGATTGGATATTTTGACATTCGTGTGTCATGGGGTTTTACACGCAATTCACAGACGTGTGGTGTTACAGTAACCTTATTGTGATTGGTACAGTCAAATGAGAAACGTCACAGTTCAAAGGCACGCTGCCAATATCTATGAAGCAGAACTGCAGACGTGCACATAAGGCACTGGAACAAAGTGGGGCAAAATTCTTTTCGCGAAAAGTTCATGTCTCTAGTAATAATATATCTCCTGCTTATAATTTGGCCTGTACATTTTATATTGAGTTTTAGACATAAACAAGGCACATGGATTACCTCCGTACATTGTATACTGGGGGTATTTCTTCACTACTAGTATGCTTACACTACATTTGTGACCATCCACAGAAAAAAATCGACTTCATCTGGAAAGTTACTGGTCAAAATTAAGAAAGAAAACAATTTGATAATGCTTAAGAAAGTGATACTGTGCCTTGTCAGCTGGAACATTTAGATGAATCTCTGTATGAAACTAGCAGCGGAAAATGTATCATTCAAAGAATAGTCATCATTACCATCAACAGAGCTGCAGAAGTGCACGTTATACATTGAAACAAGTTGTGACTAATTTGTTTCATCAGAAATTAGTGACCCTATTAATAACAAAACAATAATTTGTTTCACCAGAAATTAGTGTCCCTATTAATAACAAAACAATAATTTATTTCATCGTAAATAAGTGTCCCTATTAATAACAAAACAATAATTCGTTTCATCAGAAATTAGTGACCGTATTAATAACGAAACAATAATTTGTTTCATCAGAAATTAGTGACCGTATTAATAACAAAACAATAATTTGTTTCATCAGAAATTAGTGTCCCTATTAATAACCAAACAAGAATTTGTTTCATCAGAAATTAGTGACCGTATTAACAACCAAACAATAATTTGTTTCATCAGAAATTAGTGACCGTATTAATAACAAAACAATAATTTGTTTCATCAGGAATTAGTGTCCCTATTAATAACAAAACAATAATTTGTTTCATCAGAAATTAGTGACCGTATTAATAACAAAACAATAATTTGTTTCATCAGGAATTAGTGTCCCTATTAATAACAAAACAATAATTTGTTTCATCAGAAATTAGTGTCCCTATTAATAACCAAACAATAATTTGTTTCATCAGAAATTAGTGACCGTATTAACAACCAAACAATAATTTGTTTCATCAGAAATTAGTGTCCCTATTAATAACCAAACAATAATTTGTTTCATCAGAAATTAGTGACCGTATTAACAACCAAACAATAATTTGTTTCATCAGAAATTAGTGACCCTATTAATAACAAAACAATAATTTGTTTCACCAGAAATTAGTGTCCCTATTAATAACAAAACAATAATTTGTTTCATCGTAAATAAGTGTCCCTATTAATAACAAAACAATAATTCGTTTCATCAGAAATTAGTGACCGGAATTAATAACCAAACAATAATTTGTTTCATCAGAAATTAGTGACCGTATTAGTAACAAAACAATAATTTGTTTCATCATAAATTAGTGTCCCTATTAATAACAAAACAATAATTCGTTTCATCATAAATTAGTCTCCCTATTAATAACCAAACAATAATTTGTTTCATCATAAATTAGTGTCCCTATTAATAACCAAACAATAATTTGTTTCATCATAAATTAGTGTCCCTATTAATAACCAAACAAAAATCGTTTTACCTGAAATTTGTGTCTCTATTAATAACCAAACAACAAATTGTTTCGTCATAAATTAGTGTTCCTATTTATAACCAAACTCATGTGTGCGTGTGTGTGTGTGAGGACAATATGTCGCAGGAACAGAGGCCGCCCCAGGGCCACGAAGAGACACGCACGACCGCTCCTGGCCGCGTGGTTCGAGGTCGCAGTGTCTGGAACGTGATGCGTGCTGGTTGGACGTCACACGGTCGTACACAGCAAGACCAAGGACCCACACGTGCTCTCCTCCTAGTGTGGCGTCTCTGGCGAACCTATGACGACCATTCTCCTCGCCCGCGACACTACGTGAATACACTTGGCAGGGTCTTCCGTGCACGTGATAGGCTGCAGTGGCGACAGCGCACTAACAGTACAGACGTGCGGAACATATTCATATCCAGGGTGTTCAGAAACAAACGCCTAATAAGCATGCCACGCAAATCCTGCACTAAATTGGAGACGAAAATGTTGGTGGCAAAATGTTGTACGATATTTTATGTGCGCAATGTGGCAACACTGCCGGTGATAGTCCCCTATTGCGCTCCACGATCATGTGTTAGTTCGTATATGTTAAGTCAAGTAAACATAGAATCATGTTTGGACTGATCAGGATTTTAACCTGGACCTATAATATGCAGGTCAGAACAGTAGTAGTGAGATAAGTAAGATAATTGTGGAGCGCCCTGGACTCGGTTATTGTGCGTCTGTTTCTGGACACCCCGTATAGTAGTCCGCTGACAGACGCACATGCAAACAATACACGATCGGTGAATATGACGTTAACGAATATTTAAATTTCCTGTGTGCCGTGCGCAGTGTTCTATGCGCAGCCAATCAACAAGCATGGCTGATACTACGCTAGCATATTTAAATATTTATGAAGCTGCGTTAAGTTATAATTTAATTTTTATCATTCACTCGCCAAGGGTAACAACAAATAATTTGATTTTAAGTATTTATGAAAGTAGAAAGTAAAGTAATTTGGACGCAGTTATCCAAAACGGAACCATTCTACGAACAAATACACTTTGAGATAATCATACCAAGTATAAGGAGAAGGTCCAAATAATGTCCTAGAAAAATAAGAAGCATTAAATCAAAATACCCTAAGCCAAAAAGAGCCAAGAAGAATAGTTAATATAATGTTTAGATACATGCAGTAGACTTTGACCTTGAATATCTGAGCTTCAGTTAACTGTGTGTTTGTTCCTTTTTAAACAAAACCGTCCATTTACTATTGTAAACAGTCTCTCAAATGATTTCGAACGCTTCTATGTAGTGTGCGAATGTGTCATGTTATTCTGTGCTGTTTGTATGCGACTGTGCTAATCGTGCGTTGTTTGCGTGCTGTTACCAATGTAACCGAAGCTTTAGCCACAATATGCGCTTTGGAAAGCTCACGAGGGTGGGCTAGCTCAGCCAGAATTTCAGCTTCTCGGGCGATGTAAGCGGAGGTTGGCAGACGAAAGTCTCCATTTGACGCGAAAAAAAATGTAATCAGGAAACAAACCAGAACGGCAACAAAGTGAACCCGAATGCACTGTGTTCAAAATATCGAAGAAACAAGCATGAAGCGAGCATTAAATAGGATGTCCCGGGAGGAAAGTTCAATATTCTGCCAGGTGATAGTACTGGGTATTGTGATCAAAAAGGTTCATGTGAACATGGGGTCAGTATATGACAGTTGTCGAGATAATCCCATTTTAATGTGAAGATTGATAAGCTCTAAAATTGCATGGTATAGTAGACACAAATTTCCAAGAACATTTCTCAATTAATGTGTTGTGTGGGATGTTGGATGACCGACTGATAGGTAGCAATAGTTTTTACTATCGTTTTAATGGGGCAAGTTATCTGCAATTTTTGCTGTGTACATTGCCTGAACTACTCGAGTATGTTCATTGGGCTACACGTGTTGTTATGTACCTCTAGCATCATGGAGCCCCTCCTCATTATTGGCACCAGGTAAGGGAACATATCAGTCCCTAATTAGTGGATTGTTCGTGGAAGTGCTATTCCCTGACCACCAAGGTCTGCCTACCTCAACTCCTTTATTGTTAATGGGGTTGGTGAAGTGTGAAGTCCACAGAGGTACAGCTATTACACGAGACGAACTGCTCGCTCGCTCGCATAATGGATGCTTTTGCTGTCATACGAGAACGTCAAGATGATCTTCGACGAGAAGCATGTATTCTTCAGCGAGTTAATAAATACATTGAGGTCTGGTGGGAGCTTTGAGAACTTATTGTGCACTGGACCAAAGATTACACGACTTGAAACAAATCTGTTATGAAGTGTAATCTTGTTATTACAGCTATGGCAACACAAGATCAGTGTGTTATTCAATATGTATCACAATCTACTTGTAACTGAAGCAAGGAACGCAAGTGCAAATAAAACAATAACATTAATTTTGCAGATTATCAATGTTTATATTCAATCAGGGCTATCTCGACAACCGTCACATATTGACCCCATGTTCACATGAACTTTTTTGAGCACAATGACCAGTACTATTACCTCCCGGTACATCCTGTACGTAATTTAATTAGAATTACTTGTAAACAATGCGCTGCGGATGTCACATTTAACGAAATATTCAACAGGTAGGAAATATGTATGCCACATTAAAACCTCTAATAGCTTTACCTGCGTTCATCAAGACCCTCGTGATCGACAAAACCTGGCCAAACGACTGAGATAACCTGCTCTATCCAGCTCGTGAGCTTTTGAAAGGTTGCAAGGTGCTAGAGAAGACAACTTAGAACCTTATAAATACCGCAATGATTAAATGCAGCGCGATGTTAGTGCCTGCTTTGCATCTGGTTGGCCTTGTAGAAGAGCAAGAAGTAACTGGATGGAACCAAGTTGTACAAAATATGCGCGTATCTAATGTTCCAGCACAAGTCTGTTTTCTGAGTTCATGCGTGCGCAGTCGTAAAAACGTGTGGGAGTAGTTGATTCCAGCTGTAGCTAGAAGTGCAAGCAAACACCAGTTGCTCTGCGCTGGGTCGAGGCAATTAGCAGATAGTGTTATTTAATTGCAGAGTGGGGAGATTAGGAAGTGTTACAAATTTTTATAAGCTCTGCGTACCTGCCTTGCAACTACGGCAATTAAAGAGGGCGTGGTACGCAAATCCAAGCTAAACGCATAAATTGAAAATTGTAGGTTTCTCGAAGCCATGTACAAAAATATAAAAGTACTATCCTAGAAATCAGTATTTAGCAATTTTCAGATAAAAAGAAAGGTTCATGTGTCGTTTCTCTGGAGCACAACCTCTGAACCCGACATTTCGTTCCTTTTCATGCGGCGTAAGAGATGAACTTCAATTAATGCGTCATTTGGCCAAATTATTGTATTGTATTCATTTCCACAATCTGAGGATAGCTGTTTTTCAATTTCTGCATATCGTCTTCAAGAAATCTGTAGGTTTTGACTCCAGTTTTTATTGTTGAAACTGAAGTGGGAAAATTTTTTTAAAAAATTAAATCTCGACTGGCCAGTTGTAAAAATATCGTATGAACTAAAACGTGTTATATACCAAATTCCTCAAGAATTTTTACAACTGAAAGTATTTTTCACTTGCACGCCAATTTTTTGTAACAATTAAATTTTTTAAATTGCACGGAATATATTCAGTATTAAAAAAAAATAATTGAAAATAATTTATCGTAGAAAACCATTAGTTTGATAGAGTAATCTTAAAAATGGATGCATTTATTCGCAATTTGAACTGCGTGTCCGAAAGTCTCGTAAGGAGGATCGCTAGTGATGATTGTGTTCAGTGAACATGGAATAATAATACAAGGGAAGAGAAAACAATAACACTTAGATAGCCTACGGCAACGTCACGAGATACTTAGGAACAACGAAGTGAAATAACCGACAGGACGGCATAAATCAGTTACACATGCCGTCAAAATGGCTTCGCTAGCCAGTAACATGGCTGAAACGCCTACCACTAATTAGCGTAAGGCTACTGCCCTGCTAGCCGGTAGCCAGGCCTATTGTCAACATGCCGTGACACAAAGGAGCTAAAATTAACCATAGTTACTTTACCCTCTTCAAATTATTTAGTTTCCTGCTATTTTTAAATACAAACAATGCAACCTTTGTAACTGTCAAAGTTTATGTATCTTACCGTACTCGAAAGTTAACGTCTGAGCTCACAATAAATAATATTTTTAAATATCCTTCTTGACAACATGGTCTTCAGAAGTGCTTACATTATCGAGAACCACCTATATCAACAACCTCGATAGTCAATAAGTATCAAAGCTCACCAGCATCAAATTGGCCGGAATGTCACTTCACGTCTGTATTACTATTTAATCTGTGGCAACGTAAAACATGTTTTCCACATATAGGAGCCAGTATAACTTGAGTGAGAGATTTCGGTCAGCGCTTAACATCGAGGTCTTTTGCGATGGTGAGGGGTGACATGAGGTGAGTATGGAGCAGCGCAGGAATGAGAGGGCGGGAGAAACGGGAGATTCCCAAGAATACCCACCGACCGACGGTATCGTCCGGCACGATTCTCACATGCGAAAATGTGGAGACAGACTCCACCGGGAATCGAACTCGGATGGCCTTGGTGGGAGGCGAGAGGTCTAACCCCTCGACCACCGCGGGCCACATGAGTAGAACTCGAACAAGAATCGTCTTGGTAGGAAGAGAGTTAATTGTCTAACGATTTCATCAGAGCCTCTCTCCCTCCCTCCTCCACATTCCGTTCCCTCCCTTGTTTTTAAGGAGAGGTTACTGTATAAGTTACATGGAAACTCTTAGCCATATTTCTTAATAATATTCTGGTACACTACGAAAAATCTATCTTAAACGTTTTGCCAAATATCAAAGCGGGTACTTTAATAAAGCAACATTAAATGTTCGTGTATACGGTAGCAGGTTTGACTCGGTGTTTTCTAAGTAGGCCTACTTACTTTAACACTGCGCTGGTTCAGTAGGCCTTATTATTTACAGGAAATGTATCCAAGATACGGTAATCACTTGAAAACAGCATAACATAAGTTATTTCTTGAAAATTTAGGAGCAGCTAAAACTCAGAAATGAGCAATAAATGTCCCTAGATTAGACAATAATTTTTGTGTCATTAAGAATTTATTCAAACTTTACTTAAATAGTATCTTAACATAGCGCTTTGTATTTTATTTCGGTATAATTTAACTAGTTTCATTTAACTGTTATTGTCATATAAAAAATCATGTCCATTTTTTTTTCGTAGTATGAAAAGGTAATCACGTATGATATCTAAAAGTAGGAAAAACCAGTATTTGGTACAGATATAAAATTTTTTTTCGTAGTAAAACGCTCTTAAGCAACAGATTACTGAACACATTTAGACAGTGTGTTCATAACTATTCTTAGCTGAAACCCGTATCTTACAATCGTAGTTGTAATAAGGTCACGTGGCGACTGCTAACGAGTTACTTTTTATTATTTCGGCTAACGAAAAATAACGTAGTTCACGTGAGTTAATAACATAAATAGAGGATAATGTAGTGTTTGCTCTCTAGATCTATTAAAACAACCTGTTACACACACACATACTCGCGTATACATACACGAGACATGGCGTGAGACGTAACGTTAAATACATGTTACACCCACCTTGTTTACATCCTTGCAGCTTGAGAAGACCACGCAAGTGTGGGCTGCAAGGACATGGCGATAACGACCGTATACGTTACTTCGTATTTTAATTGTTTACGTTACTGGCCGCACCATGCGTAGTAGGCTTTACATAGTTCACAATGTGACTTTCGTGCACTACGACCGTTGGTTAACCCGTCGGTGAAGCCTTGTCTATTTTAAAAATGTTTTTATAATTACTTAGAATGACAATTTTTAACCTTTGTAAAGGGAAATTTACGAGAACCCACATCGCCCGTCCGCCATCCATGCACCTGTCATCCGAGCGCCGTTTCAACAAATTAAATCAGCGAAAACCCGGAGCCGAGTGGTCCAACCAAGACGATACGGGTTTGATCCTCGACGGGATTGGATCCTGGACTTCCGCATGTGGGAATCGTGCTGGACGATGCGTTGGTCGGCGGGTTTTCTCAGGAATCTCCCGTTTCCCCTGCCCCTTCATTCCGGCACTGCTCCATATATTATGTCGCTGCTCACCAGCGGTAAAGACCTTGATGTTAAGCGCTGACCAAAATCTCTCATGCACTCACCCTAATACAATTTTGACTTATTTAGTGAAAACCCACTTGTAATCAGTCACCCATGCCCGATTTTTATTGAAGAAATTACAAAAGTTATTAATTTATTACTCACTGATTGCCAGTAGTTTTACGCTAATTAATATGTTGACAACTGCTCTACTGAGTATCAGTGAAATGCTATTATAATGCGGAACATTTGACTATATTTCTTACCGAGATTAAATGTATGTTACGTAAATTATTACAACAGCTAATACTGTTTTTGGATTTTTTTATGTCAGGTTTCCTGCAACTCAGCCACTTACGCTTATAATGACAGAAAAATTAATGTTCAGAAGGCCAAAGTTAAAAAAAAAAATCTAGACAAGCAGAACATGCCATAAAATGCTACTCCGCTGACACAGGAAACAAACAAAATTAAAAGGAAAATCAAAGATTCAACATTCATACACAGTAACAGAAATGTGCTTAACCAGAAAATCACTGAATTGAAATACATGTGATTACAAATAATTAGAAAAGGAAGAAATTTCCGACAAAAAGATAACTAAATATAATAAAAATAATAATAATTGCCTATACGCAGTCTGCAGGTGTTCATCTGACTGTGTATGAGCGTGAAGAAGGAAACAGATTACAATTTCCAAAATGTTTCACTTTGTTTTGTCGCAAGGAGATTATTGGGTTGGTCTGTGTTGTTTTTTTTTTCTCCCTGCTGTGGCTCTGTTACGTTGTCGACAAACGACAAATTTTTCATTCCCTTGGTTTTTTCCGTTTGTTGTAGTTAATGTTATCTGTTTGTCTCGTTCTTTTGCAACTTATAGGCGGAATTCCTTCTGTGGAATTATACGATTGTTTTGTTTCCAAACTGACCACAATCTTTCCTGGCTGGTTTTATGTGCCTGTGTCAATTATTTTCTTGTTTTGCTGTTCATTGACTAATTCCTTGAAGAATTGCGTGTGTTTTCCCTTGTTTGTTAACAGTCTAAAAATTCGTTGACTGTTTATTTGTCTGTTAGTTTGTACCTCTGGTTTTATGTGACACGCCAATTGCAGCAATGGTATATGTCCCAAATATTTCTTTGATTAGTAAATACCGACTTTAATTGCGTCCGGGTCTTGCTTAGATTTGTTGGTGTGTTAATGTACACTCGCAGTGTGTCTTGTTCATAGAACAGACGGGCTGTCGACAATACGACATAATTCCTTTGACGTGCATAACATGCCTTATTGGAACACGAGGCCAAGACAAGCACTACACTTCTTTAAACTCACTTCTATGATAATGAGTTACATTCTCTCCCGTCTTCTGATATCCTTCACGCCATTTAGGAGGTAAACCATAAAAAAATAAGTGAATAAATGTTTTTAAACGATTATATATGCATGAGATTCTCGCTGTCCGTATCGTCTCGGTGATTTCACAGGCGACTTCTACAATCTCGTGAGATCCACAGCTGCGTACTTCTCATTAGCTGTTACGCGAGCGTTTTACAAGGTTCGTTTACTTTCTGCTCGTTGAACTATGACATTCGTGGAACCTGTCAGATTAACCTCTCTTTTGATGATCCAAAACTCGTTTTTTTTATATTAGTTTTAATATCCCGAGGTTATGACGCTTATATTAACACCAGAAACTGCGTCATATAATCCGAAATAGAATGCACAAGTAATTTGTAATATTTTCTTCGTTAATTTTTTCATGAAAGAGAAAAAAGTGTCTGAACATGTTGCATGAAGTTATTTTATTCTAAAAATATTTTCATTGTGTTTTGGTAACAATAGTGCCTACATGTGGTACACTGCAGAAAGTTTGTACAAATTGACGATATTATAAACTAAATGCATGAATATGTGTTGACGAATAAGTGATACGGAAAATTAAAACTACGAAAGACGGTAGGCCTGCATCACGTAAAATAACAACTTCGTTTCTGCAAAGTGTGGGATAACCGTTGAGAGAGTTTCATACTCTGAACTTGGTTTACACTGAGATTTGACCTGCATTGTCGCACGCCTATTATTACATCACTTCCTTCCTCGCTGTTCACTTGTTCTCGTTTGATGTTCGTACATAACGAGACTATGCCGTATAACAAGCAGCTCCCCTTTATTGGATAATTACGTAAGTTTTACGTTAGCCGCTTTGCGCTGTAGCAATTATATTGCCAGCGCCTAATGAAATACGATTACACAACGCCATCTGCACGCTATGGGAACCTTTCAAAAGAAATATTTAAGATGGTAAATGGTTATTCTTTCTCTCCTTCTCTGACGTGTAACAATTCACGATATAATTTTAATATCAGTTTCCATCAGCGAACTAGATTGCTACCCAGGTGTGCGGTAGAGTTATTTTTTCACTTTGAATGAATACGCCTTGCTACAGTCCTGGATGTGACATTTTACATCGCTGGAATAAAAAAGGATACGTTCCTTTGTATATTTAATAATCTATAGGGTATACATATTATGAGTGTGGTGTGTGAAACTCTTTATTTCGGTAAACGACATTAAAACAAATATAAGTTCATATAAAATGTATGATTCAGGCAACACAACCTCGTGACTGAGGTCCAAGTGTGAAACTGGGTCAGCAGCCAATGAGTAAACAACTGACTGTCGCGCACAGATAAGACAGCTGACTCCAGTATGTAAGACTCTAAACACCAGAGATTTCCCAGTTCCTAGGTATACGATACTAAGGTTCATTCTACTGCAGGTTAGAAAGAAAATGTGTTTACTTACGGAAGAGTTTTGCGGAAGGAAAATTTCTGCCGCTATATTCGCTGCTATCGCTAAGGGACCAGAAAAATACGAAACTGTAGTAAAATGGTTTGGAAATGACAGAAGTTATTTAACTTAATTTTAAATTGAGAAGAAATCAATTCCGCGTTTTAAATTATCAACTTAATGTAACTAAAAATGCAGGAAAGCTCTGTGATTGGCCAGTTTGCACCTGTTACCGACACCAGTGCTCAAGCGGCAGAAATTTTCCCTGCGACAAACTTTTAACATAGGTATTCCTAACCTGTAGAAGAATTAACCTTAACGATACACAAGGACTGAGAGGTTATCCTCAAGCAATTTACTGTAGCTAGGAAACTGAAAAATCTCGCGTTTAATTTAAAGTACAAGCTATAATGCTAACAATAGTAAATTTGAGTCACTTCTGCAATTGGCTCTTGACCTATTTGACACTCCCTGAATTGTGCTTAGTCAATAATAGAGACACAACAAAATGCATTATCATAGCGAGCATACAATGAGCAGCTGATCTGTACAGGTCTGTGAAACCGCGAAATTGTTCCGGTCTCTAGCGATAACTGTCCAGTACCTGTACATAAATAAGTACGAACAGAATGAATGAAACTGTTGGAATTACGTAGGTGTTTCTCGTCGCATCGTATGTACGTAATACTGCATGGTTCATGATTATTCCATCGAGGGAAAAGTAGAAGGTTTGCTGGAGTATCTGAGTTTAAATCCATGTTATCCAATTTGACTGAATCAATGATGGTGGTCGTATGACGATAGGAATGTTTGTATTTAGTCTTCAAACTTTTAAATTGTCTGAAAGTCGTCCAATAGTGTAGAGTGCTACATCCTACAATGTCTTGGAGACGGTCGTGGTAAGAAACATTTCTGCGATTTTTTAAATCTGTTTACATCTTGTAGTTTTGGGCTTGTTACCATAGTACCTAATACACTAAAAACCAATACCGTACAACTTGGGCAATTCTGCGAGAACACAGATAGTGCTTTCAACTTAACCTACCTAAATAACAGCACACTTAATTTTGTAACTTCAAATTTACACTGCCAACGTAACAATGTGGGTAAAAACTTTCTTTTCTCTATGAATATACGTAAATATTGCCACTACCAAAAATAAATGACTTAAAAGAAGATACGCCAAACATAAAAAAAAAAAGGTTATACTAAAATTAATTTTACAAACTGAAGTGTTTTGTTGGATATAAACCTTTACCTTTGAAAAATATCACTAGCTGTTTGCTAGCTGTTAATGCTTATATTTAAACAATAGCTATAGTTCCCTTAGTGTTTGAATGGTTGGTAGCGAAGAATATAGTTCCGTGTATTTTCCTATTTAAATACAACATTACTGAGACAAAATTAGCCGGACTCGACACTTGTATTTCATATACTTAATAAATTGTTTTATCAAACTATGTAGGTTCCTGCCAACTGCAATATTTGTCTTACATGCGCAAACTTCAAGTGACGTGTCTAGAGAGGTTAGACATTTCCTGCCATTAGACGTTACGCGTGGAGAGATACGAATTGCCAGTAAATAGAAGTTTAGCAGGACTTTTTTGAGTGCTCACTTTATTCCGAACCGCCAATATCAAACGTTTCGGGCAGACAATAAGCAGTAGAAGTTCGACCGTGTCAAATGAGCCGTCATGACACTTCACGTCTGTATTACTACACAGTCTGTGCCGTTGCTAACGAATATTGCTGAGTGTAAAAAAACTCACAGGTACGTAAAAGGACTAAGTGTGAGAAAAAAGAACATAAAAGATTAGACAAACCAAAGAAGCCAGAAATGGTTGTAGTCAACAAACATACAAGTGATCCCGAAATAGGAATAATGTACGGGGCTTCCTTGGTTTGTTTCTTTGTTTGTTTTTTAGTATTTTTCTCGTGCGTAGTCCTTTTATTTAACTGAGGGTTTTCTGCGACTCAGCGGTATTCGCTTGTAATGGGTATATTCAACAAAACACTTCACTTTGTCATGCACCCACGCTACAAAAACTATGCAAAGATGAAACAAATATTTATTCAACAGTTCCACCTCGTACCATTAGACTATTCTTCGCTCAGTTTCCTTTGTTAGTAGCATAAACGTGTCCGATCTTGGTCTATGTAGTAATTTCTGGCACTACAGAAGTGTAATGACTGGACACACACTTGAGGCTGTAGTGTACTTGAAGCACTGTTTCTCTGTTCTACATGCCCAGTTAGAACCGAGCAGATTTAATACAGAACGATTGACTTGCCCCAAAACTGTTCACACGTGTCATGATTAAGATACTTCAGATTATTGGAGACTATGTTAAGGTGGCCGTCTGTCCTGGCCGCTAAGCGATGTGACCAGGTTCGGCTGTTACCAGATTATCCGAATGCTGCTCATTGCACATGAGTGATGCCTGCGTAGTAATATTTTTTTAAATAATGTTACACGTGTGTATCCAAATTTCAAGTTCACCACTACTAGTTGAAGCATATTTTCTAGCTACCGAAAGTGGTGAAAATGGGAGTAGTTCCGGATTATTTTTAGCTTTATAAGTCTTGAACTGAATAATTTTAACGCGTATAGGCGTGTCCAGTACGTCTTTACCTTTAATAATGCGTCATAAAATGATAGGATCACCACAGAATGTCTCATGGAGACTACTTGTCGCCGGAAGACTGCATACCAGTGCACTAACTTGCGCCTAGTGGCCAGGGGGAGGGGAAGTGGTGAGCAAGCTGTATAGTCACTACAACTTCTGCACTTCTAGGTCTCGAACGAGCAAAGTATATTAATATATAAAGGCCTCGCTCTTTAGTTTTGCAGTGGTTTAGAAAATGTATTTTTTTAACGTGAACTAATACAAATATCAAAATATATATCTTACAATTTTAACACTTATATAACATCGTTTGTAGCTGAATTTTTCTGTTACAATCCACCAAACTAATTTTGAGATTTTTGCCCCTGAAGTATCACATATTTTGTTGTCGAAATAAGCCAAGATGAAGCAAAATAATTTTTTGCTAGCAAACGGTACATTAATTTGAAAAACGCTCTGACAAAATTGTGTATCGTATGATTGTACACAGTTTCAAATTTTTTAAAGCATTTGGTTAAAAAAATATTTGAGTTATTTGCAATTGTTTGAAATAAATTGAAAATCATGGGCTTAACCCAGATGTCTACATTGAATATTTACCAGTGTGTCTAGCAACTGCTGGTGTTGTTGCAGATCGCAGACGGCGCTGCGCCGCCCAAGGCGATGGCCGGATCCAAGGAGGACTTCAGCATCGAGCACGTGGGCGAGGCGGACCGCGAGAGAGTGGTCCAGTTCCTGCGAGAGTTCTTCTTCAAGGACGAGCCTCTCAACATAGACGTCCAGCTGCTGGGACCTGATGGTAACGGCCGCTGTGAGGAACTCGAGGAATACAGCACCAGCTGCATCCAGGAAGGTCAGTTCGGTTCCACCTCCACTTACGCTGCTTTGGCTTTTGTTTCTGTTACTTTCAATGTCATATCCTGCTCGGGCCTCGAAGTGACGCTGAAATATTCTACCGAAACTCTTAAAATAAAAATAATCGTACCTTTCATGATAATGAGTATCCTTACGAAAATTATTTGAGTAACGTGACTCGTGTTTATTATAGAGTTAGCCTTGAAGTTTTCTTCGTCGTTTTATTTTTGGAAGTGTAAATAATAGAAAGAGCGCTTATCGTTTCAACTCTTGATCATGGAGAATGTACAGAATAACGGAGTTAGTTTCCATTTTTATTTGACAGCATAGACAGACATAAACTCAACTCTCTGATGTATTTAGATCTCGGCTTCTGGATAGAGGCCACGTCTGATTTTTTGTGTTCGGCAATTCCTGTTAATTGCAATTATCAGGCTGGTGGTGAAAATTGTCTTCACCCCATGAAAATATTTCACTCTTGAGCGTAGTCTTTCGTATCTACAGTCACGCCTACGTCTTCACTATTGGGTTGCCCGCTTGAGCAGTTAGCAAGAACTGAGGGTTTGAGTACATCGAGCTAGGTAACATTTTGTGGTTTCAGATGGCGTTTCGGAAAACTTTGAGGGGAAAAAAAAGAGAAAAAAATCGCCACCGAAACCTAGACTTTCCGTGCGGCTGAGCGCGCTCGAGTTTGTCGCCTCGTCCGCAACGCCTCCTCCACTTTTTTCTTTAGTGTTCTAGAACAAACATTGGTACTAAATTATATCGAGCTTTCTAATTATTTCGCCTGGTATGGTTACAGAAAGTGAAAACAAATCCGGAAAACATTTAGGTGCCATTATAGTCTGCAAAAAAGTATGTAGGACTATAGTGTTGTTCCTAATGTGTCGAGAAGTGCAAATTTCACGTTATTATAAGGCCAGAGACTAGAATACACTGTTCTATACTCACCAGAACACACTTCGTGACGAGGCAGCAACTGGCGAAGTGGCTAGAGCACTCGCCTCCCGTCAAGGCGATCCGACTTCGATTCCCGCCGGGGTCGGTCCCAGGATTAATGCATGCAGGAATCGTGCCGGACGATGACGCTGATCGACGGGTTTTCTTGGGGATCTCCCGTTTCTCTGAACCGTTCATTCCTTGGCTGCTCCATGATCACATCATGTCACCCCTCGCCGGCGCCAAAGACATAGACATTACGTGCCGACCAAAATCTCTTCACACTCCGTGACGTTATTATCTCCAGACCTTCGTATCTTTGTGTGCCTGCATTACAAGATAGCCGGTATTTTATAAGTCGACATTATATTATCGGTTGTAAAGCTATTGGAGGCGCGTCACAACAAACTGTCAGCCAACTGCAGTAGGCAGATGAGCGTATAGTAACATGGAGTCTAGGCTGCTGTCAGATAATGACGCCAAACATGAAGGTCTAGAGTTCGATTATTTCACAATATTGAAATGTTTGTAGACGAATAACGAACGTTCGTAGTCGTCCTGGGAGAATCCTCACTTGCCCAACAAAATGGGAGTACTCTAATGACAAAAAACAACATCGGGTACGTAAAGACCACATTGAACTCAGCAGTCAACGTTTCCCGCTATTAATCACTTTGTAATAGAGACAGGAAATATTCGCGCGTTCACTAGCCTCTAGGCTAGCCTCCAATTATGTATTCAAGTAGACAGCAGTTGTTCATTGGCTGCTCTCAGATGCAGTGGTATAGGGCACGTCAAGGTATATTTTTATTATTGGCCCAGGGACTTCCGGAGGATGTCTCTACAAATAAGTCAAGCGCCAAGTACGAAAATTACATTAACTTATATTTGATGGAATTTTAGCGTGTGCGTAAAATAATAGGCTATTTTTTTCAGGCCCCTTCTCTGTATTCTAATGATAAAGTATACTGCAGTTGCAACATGCCAGCTTAGGGCAAGGTAGACATACGAAACCACGTAATTTTCGCTTCATTTCCGTCTATTGCATCGTAGTTAGAAAACCGGAGGAGAAATAGGCCATAATTCCGTGTTGTTAACGTTGCTTGTTTTAAGGTTGAAACAGGTCACCCACTGAAACAGGAAAATGTGAACGCAGAGCAGAAGTTCAAATGTCTGGATAACTGTCGAGTCTAGCCTAGGTCACTGCACCTGCGAAGTTTTCCTGTGTCTATATATTAGTTTAGAACTTGTTCAAGCAGATGTTTGTAGTCATATATTCTAGAGCAAACGACTGGCTCTCCACACATGCTACACTGCTCAAGGTTTCTTTAACGGCGGCGTTCGTTAGCGGTAAAAGATCTGCTGCATAAGTTGATTCTTTTGTGAAATACACACACATATAGAGGGAAAACTGACCATGATATCGTGATATACCTTAATATCGCAATAAACCACATTGCAGGCTTTAATAAACTGGGAAGCTTCTGTACACCGAGTTAAATAGGTTACCATCAGACAGCAGGCATGTGTAGTTTCGGCAACGCGTCACTAATGTATCAAATATAAAATCACAATTCAAATGTTTAACATATTTCTGTTACTGAAGTTCGAAGCCTAAATATGACGAAGTGGGGTGGGTTTGCCCTGTGTATATATATACATATGTGTATATATGTATGTATGTAAATATACATATATATGTATATATATATATATATATATATATATATATATATATATATATATA
>PNEQ01078229.1:0-32475 GCA_003012365.1 Medauroidea extradentata | reverse complement strand
ATATGAGCTCTTGAAAATGGAATTAAAAAAAATAGTGTTTGGTCAAACTTTCAAAAACTGTTACGAGTTAAATTGCAATTCCGTAGTTGATGTTAAGTGTTACTGAGATCTTTAGCTGTAAAAATTCAGATAATAGGTGAGGTGAGGCCACCTTCAAATTACGTTAAAGTACTTTGCCATCAGGTTCTGTGGAGATTTCATGTTGCCTATTCGAGAAGTACATCGTAAGGAACAAAAACGTTTCCGGTGTTGCGAACTCGGTAGAATGCATCGTTTACAAACAAATGCATACAACTGTTGCTGTGACAATGATACAACGCCTGGTAAATAGGCAAAAAAGTTACTTCCTCCAAGGTATTACATGTCGTGCTCTCAGAAAATGCTACCTGTGATTCAGTTTTTAAAAGCATTTCGCAAAATCAGTCCAGTTAAATTTTAACTATATTATGCTCGAATTGATAAATTTGATAACAAATTTGGTTTTGCAACTTTTTTCTTTTTTTTTCGAAGAGAAAAATTCTTGGATTTTATAAACATAGGATTCCTTTTTCATTTGTCACGCTCTGAAAGAATTACTATAGTTTTGAAAATGTTTTAATTATTTATGTCATTGAATGGCAGAAACGGAGTGCTATGGTCCCCTAAACAACAAGCAATGGTCGCAATAATAATGTTTTTCTTTACTCTTCGTTTCTGTCACTCTGCCAAAATACAAATAAACAAAACAATTGAAAAAATATTTAAATTATTTTGATATTTACGAAAGAGATGTAATGATGTTTGAAAAATAATCAAATTTCTGCAAACAAAAATAACATTTTACAAAAATGTTGCAAAACTAAATTTGTTTCAAAATTGATCGAATCGATATATATATATATATATATATATATATATATATATATATATATATATATATATATATATATATATATATAATTTCGCTGAATTTTGTGACATGCTTTTAAAACACTGCATTACACGTCGTATTTTCTAAGAGCACGACATACGTACTAACCACGGTCGTAGAAGAACAGGTCTGGACACTCGCCTATCTACCAATGTATTTTGCTTGATCCCCTTGTTGTTTGGCTGTAGTTCGTCAAGTTACCGAGAATTTTGTACATTTTGGCGATGTAATCCGGGCAGTCGAACTCAAACTCCGCCCACTTTTTTTCCATAGTTAACATTACAAAGTAAGTAAAGATTTCTGGAGCCATGATTTAAAATTGTGAGCGAAGGAAGTATTTCATAAATTGATTTAAAAAATACGTTTTGATAAATTGTTTATCTTAGTTGGATGGAAGTGGGCGGAGTTTGAGCTCGACAGCCCGGATTACAGCGCCAAAAATGTATAGCATTCTCGGTAACTTGGTGAACTACAGCCAAACAACAATGGGGTCAAGTTTCCAGGCGAGTGTCCAGACCTGTTCTTCTACGGCCGTGATACAAACCAATAATTCCATGGTGGAAGTACCAGTTTTTGCCTACGTACGAGGCGTTTTATTTAAGTCACAGCAACAGTTCTGTGCCCCGGCCACAGAGCGGCATGCTGAGCTACACACGATACAAGATTATTGGAAAACTGCTGAACGCGCACGATTGTTATCTGCCTAGGAACAACACTCTAAGAACATTACACGTCTGTATAGACATTTCACGTTCACAACTACCCATATAAGCATATTTTATAGCAGCCGAATATGGCGAAAACGGGTGCTTTTGCGGTAGTTTTTAGGTATGGTAACTTTTACGCGGAATCTTTTCAAATGCATAGGGGGTACAATATTCATTTAAACATAACTAGCGACACGGGCAGCGCTAATTATCTATAGCCAAGAATTGAAGTCTATTCATAGACATGCCGCACACTTACAAGTCTCAATCCTATTTAATTAATTAATTATTTAGTATCGTATATATTGTTATTAACATTGTTATTTAATTAATTATTTATTTGTAGGGAAAATATGACATAAAATTGGTAAAATGCAATAGTAAAGAAAACTATTTTTTTTTATCTAATCGCTACCGAACTTCACAGGATCACCTGCTGGGTTAATCTGAAGATTGCGTGAAAATTTCATCAAAATCGCTCCAGCCATTTTGGAGTCCATAAGGAACATTCATACACGCATCGATTCATATATATATATATATATAAGATTATATAGTCCCAATTAATGTATCATAGAGGCTAGCTGCCGGTGGGAAGACTGCACGTCAGTTATCACTTGAGCCTAGAGCTAGAGGCTATAGTGAGGCGTGATACGCTTGTTGTGTTGTCCTTACGATTCCACTGCTCTAGGCATCAAGCACACAAAATGCGTCCACCTTACCCGGTCATCTTAACAGCGAGGTATTCAGAGCCAATGAGAATGAATGAGGTATAGTTAGGGCCACGAACTTTCCGCGAAAAGAATTTTACCCCAGTTTGTTCCAGTGATATACGTGCGCATCTGCAGCTGTGCTTCATAGTTATTGGCAGCGTGCCACTGTGAAGTGACGTCCCCCATTAGACTGAGCCAGCCACGGTAAGTTTGCTGCAGCACCACACGTCTGTGATTAGCGGGTAGAACCAAAGACACGGGAGAGTTTAAACATCCAATCACGGACTATGAAGCATAAGTACAGCTGTGAACTTAAGGCACTGAAACAAACTGGGACAAAATACTATTCGCAAAAAGTTCATGGCCCTAGGTTTAGTGCACCGGAATAAAAGAGTGGAGGTAATGGGAGGAAGTCCACAGACTAACTGTACCGTCCGACAAGATTCCTACATTTGAGAATACAGGTCGATCACGCTGGGAAACTAACTCGGATAATCATGAAGATGGCGAGGTAACCACGGTCTCTTGCAGGCAGCAAATAATAATTACATATTTTTAGTTATGGCTATTTCTAAACCCTATATCTTTTCTCTGTCTCTCTCTCTCTTTCTCTCTCTTTTTGGAGTAATTTAACATTCCATTCAGAAAGTTCCTTTAAAGGATACGCAGACAACAGAAGAAATGCAGCAGATATGCTGATGAATTTTTTCATTTAAGAGAGAGTAGTGGTAGTCTACATAATTAAACGCTAAAAGCATCAATATATAACTGTAGGTTTCTTGAATCCAATTTGCGAAAATTAAACAATAGCAATCCTAGACAATAGTTTTAGTCAACGTTTTAAACAAATTTGTTTCCAGTGTCACGAACTTCTGAGGCACAATCTCTGACGCCAGAACCTCGTGCATTTAACTGCGGCGATAGAGATCACGCGTAACTAATTAGTAATTCTGGATAAATATTTACTCATAAAGTTGGCAAATACCATTATCTAGGATTGTCGTTGAGTATTTTATCCATATTAGCTTCGAAAAAGCGTATAAATCAATTGCTGTTTTCAGCGTTTATTTATCTACTACGTACTCTTAAGTTTCCGCAAAAAGAAAATGTTTAAAAACCATGCAACCCGAAAAATAATTTTGGTAAGGTATAATGTTACTGAATGTTAAGGACACTGCTATCAGGAAGATTGATGTGTGGTTGATCCACAGACTGCCGCCACCTTCCCCTTCCCCTCTTCCGAACACTTTCATCCGCTGCACTCTTCATTATGCCAACGCACCGTAGGAACCTCCCATCCATGCCCGAAGGCTGTTGTAAAATAAATTTTAATTGCAGCAATTATTCTGTCAAGAAAACCGTGAAACTGGTAAATTATTTTTCCCCCAGAACGGTACAAAAGTGTTAAAAGCTTGATGCGAAATCGAACACGCAAGTTGTTTGTGTGAAAATTATCGGTTGGCCGTGAGTGCGGACGCTTGAAAGCAAGCAGCCGACGTTTTGCATTCTTTTGTAAATATCGTTACAAGCAGTGTTAACACACACGCAACTGATGCTAAGTGTTTCCTCCCACCATCTCTCTCACGTGATGCAGCAATTCCTCGCAGAGGCTGCAATGATTGGCGGACAGCCGCCACTTATATCGGAGCGGTGCGCCGTGATTGGCTAACAACTGACACCTGGCGTGCCTACGACGATTACAGCTGGCACTAGAGGTTGATCTCGAGTAACCAAGCTAAATCCCATTTCCAACTTTCGTGCCACGAACCTAATAGAAAAGAGAAAAACATGCTTGCTAAAAAAAAATGAGGTTCGATAATTCTGAAGGTTTGCTAACAACCTTTCGTAACCGGTCCACCGACCCACGAATTGTGGAGGTCTCGTTATCCCGCACGCCACATGCAAAACAGGCAGCGATTACATCTGGCAGATCATTCTAGTTCTATCTATAGTTCTGTGAATACAAACTGGCTGTAGGTAGATTACGTTATTCGCTGTGATCTTTGAATGATTTTATTTTTTTTTTATTTGGGAGTGTATGACTAAGGCCGCGGTTACACGGGCCTCGGAACTAGTTTAAATTAATCTTGCTCAGCCGTACGCGTGGTCACACGGTGTCTGAAGTAGATCATATCGTTGCTGCATCCTATTCAAACTGAACAAGTTGTAAAGGTTCTTCACCTAAACAACAATCTGTATGCCTTGCTGTGATTGGCTTGTTAAACGTCAACAAGCATTGCGCACAAGATGACTGACAATCCCGTGTTGTGTTCCAGCAGCAGAAATTAAGATATTAAAACGTTTTTTTAGCTACGTATAAGTAAAAATAGTTTCATATTAAAGTATGAGCCCTTCAATATATTTGCAACGGAAAAAGAATGTATGCCATTTCCAGTACTCTTGTATGTATGAAGCAGGCACGTAGTCGTTCGCGGTAAAGGTAACTTTTCGAAAATCCTTGCCACGTTCCATAAAGTGTAATACTGGTTTAAATGTTTTGTGTCACGAAGATTTTATGTCATCACATAACACATTGCACCGACATATGAGTGTGTTACAAGCTTTGGGACGGGGTAAGTAGAGCTTTCAAAAGGTTATGTTTATCGCGACAGACGCAACTTTTAATATGTAAACAAGTGAGTTCAAAAAATATAACGTAAATTTGATGTGTCTCCGTCTACTTTCCTCTGGTTACCTTTTGTCTAGGTCGTTCGGGATAAAGTGAGAACTAATAATTTAAACTTTGAAAAATATCACTAGCCGTTACTGCATATAATACAGCATTAACTATAGTCCTCTTACTGTTTGTGTGGTTGGCAGCAAAATTACGCAATATAGCTCCGTGTATTTTCCTATTTAAATACAACAATACTGAAACAAAATCAACTTAAATTTATGTAATTGTGTTTCATATAATTAATAAACTTTTTTATATCAAACTATGTAGGTTTCTACCGATTTCATAAATTATCTTACACACGCAGACATCAAGTGACGTGTCTAGAGAGGTTGGGCATTTCCTGTCGTTAGCCGTTACGGGCGGAATGATACGAATTGTCTGAAAATAGAACATTAAGAGGGATTTTTTGAGTGCTCACTTTATTCCGAACCACCTATACATAGGTTAAACGGTTAAACCAAACATAACCTCAAAACATACTGTCGTAACAAAACACAATCGATTTTTACTGCGACAATCGAGTACCGTGTAACCACGCGAACATGTTCACTTCGGCAGCTATACACTGAACGTGTTTAAAAATGGCTGACTAAACCTCTTTCGGTTATCTACTTCAGGCTGCCGTGTAACCGCGGCCTAACTGAAGAAATACGCCATCGCCTGAAGATATTCAGCCGTAAAAATACACACAGTTACATAAAATTACCAAGCACAAAAAATGCAACAAAAAATTTAAAGAACCAAACAAACCAGGGAAGCTAACACTGGTTGTAGTCAATAAACGCAAAAATAACTCCGAATTAGAGATATAGTCGATGTATAATGGAAGCCGAAAAATAAAAAATCACACCCGACATGGACTGAACAAAGTGCATCAAGAAAGCGACAACACAAATTAATACAGTGAGGGGGCAGGTTGTAGACAAAACAACACAACTAATATAACACAGACAATAATAGTAGTCGCCCTTCTACAACATATGCTATGTTTCAGGCACTGCTATCTGTTCCTCTCTTCTGGCTCAAGAACTCCAGCAGACTGACAGTCTACTCACAGTAAAGTGAGCACTTTTGTGAACACTGGTTGTTTTACTCCTTTAAGCCATGTATATATTTCCGCATCTTGTTAACGTGCGAAAGGTGTTTTGGAGGTTAGAATGAAGCTCTTCCCACGCGCTTGCAAAGATATAACACACGTGAGAATATATTTTAAGCATACTTTCTGAAGGAAAAAAAATAGACGCATGAGATTACTTTCCTGTATATGTGTGTGCCTCCTTAAGAATTTTTTAATTCGTGGACCGAATTTCACCAAACTAGGTATTCATATAGTTCTTGGTAACATTAAAATAATTTGCTTAATTGGATATTTTTGTGTACGTATTTCCAAATTGACGACCATTTTAAAAATTTGTCGATCATTCTAGTTATCTTAGGAACCTTGTTAAAGTATTTAATCAAACTCGGTACATATACAGTACTTATAATTGGTCATATTTTCAAAATATATGTAATATTACGTATCTGATGATCTGAATTTCATCAAAACATGGCACACGTAAAATACTTACAAAATCAATTTGAATTTTGTGTATTTTGTTCGTGCCGTGTTTATATTTTCAAAACGGTGGCTGTTTGCACATTTATTTAATATACTAAGTATATAGTAATCATTATTAAAAAATATTAATTACGAAAGTAAGTTGACTTTTATGTTTTCTCGTTCATGACGGGGTTCTAATTTCAAAATGGCGACGACGTAACATATTTTTTAAACACACAAGATCTATTTCAAAATCATACATCACTTCTTTTTCACAATTTGATCAGATTTCATCCTACATAATTTTAGTATTACTAATAAACTGGCATTACATTTATGTTTTTCAATCACACCGTTTTTAAATTGTTACAAATGTAGCCATTTGAGCATTTTTTTAAACCCACAAGATCTCTGAAGTACGATTGGATGTATCATAATTTTATCAAACTCTCTACACTTCCTACTACATAGTTACATGGTGTGATTTTCCTATTTGGTCCATGTCAGGTTAATATGTTTTAGGTTTTTGCCATTTGAACAGTTTTTAAACACACGAGGTATTACATTAAAAACCATATATCGAAACTACATTAAGCTCAGTACGCAAATATTAAAGTGACTTCATTTTTGTAATTATCTTTATGCCGTGGCCATATTTATACACTTGTAGAGATCTGCACATATTTGGAACTCAAAATATATCTAAAGAACCAAATGTACCTAATATCATCAAACTCGTCACAATCATTGTACTAAATTTGTCCTTTGTTAGTGACATGCGTTTGTGTTTTCTAAATGTCGATCATTTGACAAATTTTACTATCCCGCTCGATATTTAAAGAATTACTGATCAATATTTAGTTGAGCTCGGAAACGATGTTGTGAATTTTACGTATTTCATTTATGACGTGTTCATTTTTTCATAATGAAGGTAATTTGAACTTTATTTTAAAATAACACTGCCTTATGGGCCAGTTTGCAGAATATTATTAATATCGTTTTACAATATAGACATTAGTAAAGTGACAGGTATATCATGTTTTTAGTTTCTGTCATGTTAATGTTCTTAAAATGGCGGCAATTCGAATATTTATCGAACACACGAGATATCGTAAGAACCATTTGAACCATTTCTGATCATACGAAATATTAGAAAAAACATTTTTCAGAATTTAGTCATATTCGAGCCAGACATAATTATTATTGAAATCGCACCTCCTTTATCTATTTCCTTCATTCCTTATTCAAACTTTCACAGTGGAAGCCATTCAGAAAACGTGGTAAACATTTATATACTAGCAGTCTGGCTTGACTTTTACGTATTTTGTTAATGTTGTTTTCATATTTTTGCCAGGGAGGCAGTTTGAACATCTTTTGATTAACCGAAGTATCTTATCAACCATCAGAATTCCACCAGACTAGGTGTATTTAAGAATTTACTTAAAAGAGGTAACGCCACTTCCGATAAGATTGTGTCTGGAAAGAGATAATAAGAAAATGCTCAGAACAATTTTTTATCGCGTTGCCTCATGCTAACAGACATCTTATCTTTGTTTGCACTTGTGCATTGCTGAAGTGTATCGCGGTGATGGGTCTTACACGTGCATACGTTCTTATCACTTGTTGAACGGTTATTTCGTATGATGCTGTTTGTGTCCTGCGCTCTTAATGATACAGTATATTATCAGTTTGTTCGTAACATCTTCCAGGTGTTAAAAATACATTACCACTGAGGGCCGTAATTGTGTACAATTTTTTAACATTCATGACATCTTAAGATCCGTGTGTATATGTGGTGTGTAGGTGGTGTGTGTGTATATATATATATATATATATATATATATATATATATATATATATATATATATATATATATATATATATATACACACACACACACACATATATGCAGGACCGTATCAACAGTGGCAGGGGCGAGAGCGGCAAACGATACCCTCCCTTTTTTTTCCTTTATCATTTTCCCACATTTTAATTTGATAACGGCATTGGTTTATTTAAAGTAGTATGCAAAAATGTAGACGATCACATCCAATGTGTCAAACCACATTGCGCGAGTTTTTTTTTTCTTTTCAGTAAATTAACCTCTTCCTCCTCCTCATCGCAACTCCCTTTGTACACTAAAAAAAAAAAAAAAAAAAGTTGTCACGTCTCTTTCTTTCAAAATAGGTTATATTTTCATCAAACTCTGTACATACCCTAATGCATAGTAAGGTGACTTTTACGTATTTTGTCCGTTCTTGGTTAATATGTTATCAGTTTTGTCAATTAAATCATTTTTAACACACAAGATATCTTAAAAACATGAGCTTATATTATAATTTTATCAAACTTGGTACGCAATTAACGCTTAGTCAGGTGACTTAACAATTGTGATTTTTGTCTAAGCCATGTTTGTATTTTTATAACTGTAGCCATTTGAACATTTTTGAAATATTAAAACAAAATATCCAAAGAACCATATGTCATAATTTTATCCAAATCGGTACACGTCCCACTAAGTAGTAAGATGGCGTGACTTATTCGTATTATGTTCATGCCGGGTTAAAGTGTTCACAATTATTGCCATTCTAACATTTAGAACATAATGTGTTTAATACAATATATCGTAATTACTGCATACCCGGGTCACACTTATGGTTTCCCGAGATTACTTCAGGTGAATGTTGGGATGGTAACTTAACAAAGGCCTTGGCCGACTCCTCTCCTAGCTGCTGTCATTGGACCAAGTTGAGTGTCATCGTATATATGACCTCGTTCTTGACGAGACGTAAAGCCCACTTACCTTACACACTTAGGATTTAGTAAGCTAAGTTGCTTTTTTGAGTAACGCGTGATTGTAATTTTAAAATGCCGCTCATTCGACAATTTATTTTTGATCCCACAAGAGATTTTAGGAACTATGTTCTTAAAACCTAATTACAATAGGTTCACGTATAGTAATAAGTAAAATGACACGACACTTGCGTATCAGTTTCATTCGTGGAGTTACGTTTACGGAAACATATATACTCCTTTTGGTTGTTTGGTAATGCTAGAGTATTCACGTAAAACGTACAGTTTATTATTAATTATATGAGGGAATCTGACAATGTAAGTGAGACTCGCAGTCTAAATATCAGGTACGGCTTTAATTTACAATATATACAAGTATTTCATTATATTTACGATGCTCTTTACGGAGGGAGGCAAGAATAGTTAGAGACATTTATGATTACTTGTGAGCCACTCAACTCAGTTACGACGATGACAGTCCCACCTTGTTAATGATGCCGAGGCTGATGTAAAGTAACGTCCACGGTGATCGGCATGTCATAGATATGGACGTCGTGGTGCATCTTGGTAGTGAAGTGGTCCTGGCGATGATATGCGGCAGACAGACCTCGTAGGTAGCGTGACACGCCCCTTTATCGCGCCCTGTGTGGCAACTCGTACCGCTGTTGGAGTGGGGAGTTCTGCCTTGCAGTTTACAGCAAGTTATGTTTAATATTTTGTAATTCCTGGCCGGGTGGCCTGGTTACTGATCGCTGTGTTAGAACCAGGGTTACATGGTTCACAACAATGGCGTGTTCAAGTTTTTACCATGGCGGCAATTCGTACAATTATTAAACATATGAGATATCTTAAGAACCATACATCACAATATTATCAAACTCGGTGCACATAAATTACTTAGTAATATGTATTTTGATGATGGCATATTTCACTACTAAATAAGGGGGCCATTTGAACAATTTTTGATCACACGAGGTACCTACATTTTTCAAAATTCAATCAAACTCGTTCTACACGTAGTTATTAGTAAAATTGCATCACGTGTATATATTTTGTTTATACCTGCTTCATTTTTATTCAGTGGAATCAATTTTAACTTATTTAAAACACGAGATATTTTATTTTTTTAGAAATTAATAAATTCCATACATTAATTAGTAAGCTGACTTGACTTTTTTTGTGCTTTACTAACTTTATTTTCATATTTTTTGTAAAGGCAGTAATTTAAACCTTTTCGGTCACCCGAGATATCTTAAGAACCAAATATCAGAATTCCATCAAACTAGGTACACATATAGTAGCCTACTTAGTAGGTTGACTTATCTTTTGTATATTTAGTTCATTCCATGTTTATATTTTAAAACGAAGTTTCTTGGGTCATTTTTTATTTTACGAGATAAACGCGGAGCTATTTATCAATATTTAACGTAGCTAGATACACATTTAGATCTTAGAAAGTTGACATCGTTTTTGTGTATTTGAATTAGGCTAGGTTCGTTTATTGCAATGTTGGCCATTTAAAAATATTTAACTACATGGGACACCAGAAGTATAAATTTTCAGATTTTCTTAAACTAAGTACACGTATAGAACTAGTAAAATTGTCTTGGCAGTTTTTTCTTTATACAATAACCGTGTTCTTATTATTAAAAAGGTGGTACTTTGAACATTTCTTAATCACAAAAGTTATCTAAAGAAACCATATAAACGAACGTCATCAAATTCAAAACACATGTAGTACTTGGGACAGCGACTTTTATTTTGCTCCTACCATAATCGTTTTTTAATTCTGTCCCTTATAACTCTTTTGATTGAGAGAGATATCTGAATTTCATCAAATTCGCAGTTGAGGAGATGGCTAGAATGAAGGCCTTAGTAAGAAAAGTGCATTGAGGGATTCATAGGTGTATATGTTTTTTAATTAGTTTTTTTTATTTCACGTTTCTCTCACATTATTTTCACTTAGTACCAATAAGTAAAACATATTTACATTACACGAATAAATAGCAGTTACTACAAACACAGTGAAAGGTAACACATAATTATTAATAGCATAATAGTACCAGCACATGTCAATGAAAAATTCATAAGTTGGTGAAGAATTTAAATATCGGTACAAAAATGTGCAGTTGTCTTCTATGGACATAATAGAACAAGATGAATTGTTTGATTGAACAAAAGCCTTAGCTTACTAAAGCCTTTATTGCAGCCAACTCCTCAATTAGTATCAACTAATGTAACGTAACTTCAATGTTACTTGTTTATGCTGATTTTAATCACGTACGTCCCCTTATCTAGAATATTTTACACAATGAATTCACAATTTTTAATATACATGTTTCGAGAAGTATTGGACCCACTCAGACACTTTTATATTCAAACATTAGTTTCACTAGACCTTATCTTAGTAGGTCCACGAAGTTAGGAGCTAGCAAGGCATTAGTAAATAAGATATATTATATTTCTAGATCTACATGAACGATTTGTCCTTAATGGGTTAATTGACACCCATATTGAGAAAAGCAGGCTAATTAGTTACGCTCGTAACTTAAGTTTATACTGTATTGCTGTAGAATTACTTAATCTATTTTTTTTTTTCAATACCATGAGAACTGTGAACAAATAGTTATTTTCATGTCTAAAACACTCGACATTAAAAAATTTGTTTCAAAAATTTTATTCATGTAGCAAAATATTCCTCTTCTCAACACAGGAAATGGTTTTTCTCTAGAAGCGACATCTTGCAATATGACTGAGCCAAACCAAGTATAATTCAACACGTAAGCCGCTATCCTTGTCTCGCACTAGGACGCCCATAAGAAGGAAAAGTTAGGTGCTGCGCCTTAACGTAATCAGCGTCGTTCAGAAAGTAGCATAATAACTTGATGCAGGCGTTTCTGTCACTTAACATGGATAGGAAGCAGGTTGTCCTAGCAACACAGGCAAACACGTCGAGTATCTGGAATTGTAATCTGCTGCCTACGCACCCGACTCTATCATTAGAGTTAATATTTCAAGTGTTACTAAGTCCTTTCCTTCACTCACTCTTTGTAGATATACGTCACAAGCCACGACTTTCTGAAGCAATTACGCGGAGACATTTATCATGGATTATTTTCTTCCTTTGTGCCCATTTGTAATCTGTCAGCTCTCATTTATTACGGTTACAGATAACAGGACGCTCTGTTACTCCTTGCAGCAATGTTGGCTTGTATTGGACCGAATACGACGTGTAGTCGACTTATATTATATTGAGAGCACAGAATATGGAGGTATACGGAAGCGAAATGGCTTGCTGGTACCTTTGTCTTTGCAGGGCGTGGAACATAATTCAACGCTAAATGTATTAATATATAACTGTAGGTTTCTTGATGCCAATTTGCGAAAATTTAACTAAAGCAATCCTAGACAATAGCTTTAGCCAACGTTTTAAACAAAATTGTTTCCAGTGTTGCGAACTTCTGAGGCACAATCTCTGACGCCGGAACCTCGTGCATTTAACTGCGACGCAAGAGATCACGCGTAACGAATTAGTAATTCTGGATAAATACTTATTCATAAAGTTGGCAAATACCTTTATTTAGGATTGTCATTGAGTATTTTATCCATATTGGCTTCGGAAAAAGCGTAGGAATGAATTGATGATTTCAGCGTTTATTTATCGACTATGCACTCTTAAGGTAGGGTATCGTTACTCATGTCGAATTTTCCATTTACGCATAATAACGTATTTAATAAAATTACTAAAAAATCGTAATTTAGAACATTAACATTTTCTAAATGCGTTTATATTTAGTCACTTATTTTTTTATTTTAGCACCGAGCGAGGTGGCGCAACGGTAACACGTTGCACGCGCATTCGAGAGGAACCGGGTTCGATCCTCGGCTTCGACCATCCTGACTTCGATTATCCGTGGATTCCTGGAATCGCTCCAGGCGAATACTAGTATGGTTCCTTAACAAAGGCCATGGCCAACTCCTCTCCCAGCTCCTGTCATTGTACCAAGTTGTGTCACCATCTCTACTGACCTCGCTGTCGACAAGACGTAAAGACTACTTACAGTACCTTTTATTCCAACACTTCTTGAATATTTCGAATAAGCGACCATTCACTTAGATTTAAAAGACAATATCTGCACTAATTGTTACATAATATTAAGTTGGACCAAGGACGTCAAACTCGAACCTTGTCTATTTTACTGGAGAGCTATAATTATATACTTTTAATAACTGTTCTTTAACACCAAAATAACGAAATTCCAGTAATAGCAACAAGATTAGAAATTTCCCAGCTTTATAATATATTCACACTGGAAACTGCGTGCTGTGAAATATTCCTCATAGATCTGGCATAATTCAGACGTCTCTTCTGCGGCTGCTAACTGGCTGATGACTTCCTGCCATATTGCTGGCGTTATTGTGCTTCAGGTTACCTGTCAGAGAACACCTGGGTGGTCGTATCCTAACTACGACGTTATAAATATAATTACTAACACTAAGCGAACCAAGCTATCCATCCCCAGAAACAATCTGAGCAGGCTGATTGTGTCACCTGGAAAACAGAGGAGATCCGAGTGATGGTTTCTACTTAGGGACCCTGTAGTTCTCGAAAACAATTTAGCTCCGCTTTGTTTCAGTGCCCTACGTGTACATATGCAGTTTTGCTTCGTGGTCAGTGATGGGATGTTTTGACTCCCTCGTGTCTTAGGAATGAACCGGCAACTCACAGACGTGTGGTATCGCAAGAACGTTATTGTAATTGTCTCAGTCAAATGTCATATAGACACGCTGCCAATAACCATGAAGCAGAATTGCAGATGTGCACGTAAGGCACTGAAACAAACAGGGGTCCCTATTTATACAGTAAGTCATTGTCAAATGTGATTTTTTTTTTGTTTCTGTGAATAAGAGTTTCGTACAATGCTATTCATTACAAAAGTGTACAACCTTACTTAACATACAATTAGAGTTGATATATGAGATGTTTATAAAATAACTCCGGGATTTGAATTGGTTATTGTTAGAGACGGGAATTTTTGGTGAAAAGATTTTTACCCCACTTTGTTTCAGTGTCTTACGTGCACACCTGTAATTAAACTTCATGATTATTGACAGAGTGTTTTTGTACAGAGTCTTTATTCATTTGACTGTGCCAATCAGTACACGGATAACTGCCACACATCACGTCTGTGCTTTGCGGGTTTAGCCTCCACACGCTGGGTGTTACGGCATCCAATCACTGACCACAAAGCAGAGCTGCAGGCGCGCACGTAAGGCACTGAAACAAAGTGCTGCAAAAAATATTTTCGCGAAATTCCATATCTCTAGTTATAGTACAGTTTGTAAGCGAGATAGACGAGTTCCATCACATGGCGGGTATGCAAGACATTTTGACAGTTTTGTGTAGTGGAATGTGTTTATCAGAGGTTGTCAGGCTTGTACGATGTGACCTTGCCGACGGTCGCGCTTCATTCTAGGACTAACCGACCCCGTGCCAGCCGAAGTTCAGACATCAGCCCCTTAGACTTTTTTTGGAGGGGACACATTAAGGGCGCGGTCTACCGCAATTTTCATCACCATTTTTTTATTTTTTATTTGTACCAAATATTTTTTTCTTATTTTAGACACAAAATGTGACTAAATTCGGCTCTTGTGAAATTTTTTTTATCTCTCATAGTTTTCGCGTAATGGCTTGTTAAAGTCATATTTGGCATGTTTCCGTTTTAACGACTACACTAAAACCAACTGATATTTCAAACTAAAAAAAAATCACAGTGGATAAAGACATTGTAGGCTACAATTATATGGTCATGAAATTTAAGAATAAAAATTATTTGAATTTTAAAAAATTGCTGAAACTAAACATAAAAATTTTAAAAATCAATATTTTTTTAAAAATACAAATAATGTTTATTCTTTAATTTTACTATCATGTCATTGTAGCCTACAATGTCTTTATCTACTGTGATTTTTTTTTTAGTTTGGTATATCAGTTGGTTTTAGTGTAGTCGTTAAAATGGAAACATGCAAAATATGACTTTAACAAGCCATTACGCGAAAACTATGAGAGATAAAAAAAATTCATAAGAGCCAAATTTAGTCACATTTTGTGTCTAAAACAAGAAAAAGAATATCTGGTACAAATACAAAATAAAAAAATGATGATGAAAATTGCGGTAGACCGCGCCCTGGAGAAGATGGCGTACGTGATGTTCAACACCTGTGTTAACACATTATCGCAGCAGTCGAAGCCATTCCAGCTGACATGCTGGCGCGAACATGGACGGAGATTGAATATCGTTTGAACGTGTGCACAGGACCACAAAAGGGCGCACATTCAATTGTACTGAACACGGAGGAAACTTGTAGGTTGACCTGTCTCCTTGTATTGTTGTTTCTGTAACCCCGGGTTCTTTTATGAAGATCCTATGTGTAGAAACGAAAGTGAATAGTACAATTCTCTACGATGGTGCATGACGAGTGAAGGTTTCATAGTGCCTGATATATTGGCTGCAAGGAACTTACAGGACCACGTCACGTGGACCTTCCCGTTTTAAAACATTGAAATAACCTGTTCTGAACGAACCGGTTCTTTCAAATTTTATGTCAAAGATTTGTATAGAGATACAAAAATCTCCTCATAAACGATCGAAGTGTAACCAATCCGCTTAGCGTTACATCACTGGTTCCATTCAAAAAGCACTCAGTGCAGACTTCTCCTTATTTTCCTTAATTCTAAGCCGGTTAAATGTACACGTATATAGTAAGCGTTATGTTTATGTAAATCATTCAAATTCCTTATACGGATAGGTATAGGCTACACGTTAAAAGAAATTCTTAGTAACTAACGTTGATTTATCAGCACAGCGTTAGTTACAGTTGCCCAATAATATATTATAAACTAATTTTCTAACATTCTTTCTCTGTACGCCAATGTAAGAAGAATGTAGCAAATCTTTGAACCGGTGAAGACTATTTCAAATGCGGATATCGAATGGAATTAAAATGTTCACAGTTCTGCGAAAACCCGTATTAACCTCAGCACCTTATTTAAGTTTTCAATTTCTTTGTAGTATTGAATGTGGCAACGCTGCATCGAAGGCCTACTGCCGGTCGCTCATTGGTAGCCCTAGTCTGTGTAGACGTGTACACGCCACTGAAATTGCATCTAGGTAAGGATGGCCAAGAAGAGTCAAGCAGCAGGCCCCCGATGCTGCGTTGCCACATTCAAGACTCCGGCCTTCTACTAAAGACGGCCATGGTTATATTCGCTCTGTTGTCTTCAACTATTTCTGTCGCTGTCTTCATTTGTGTTTTCCTCGTCTTTGTGCATCATTGCGCCTTTTTCCTGCACCTTGTTTGGTTTACTTCCTTCTTCGTTTTTCATCCTCTTATATATACTGATCAGTTTCGCAATAATTTGTATATTTGTTGACTACAGCCATATATGACTTCCTTGTTGTGTTTCTTTGTTTTTATTTGCTTATTTTCTCGTGTTTATTATTTTAATGTATCTGCGGCTTTTTTGTTTCACATCCAACACTCTGCTTATAAAATAGTAGCACAGTAGTTTTCAAAGGTATTTGGAAAACTTAGACCCATTTAATGGCCTGCAACATTATTGTTTTTTGGCATTACTTTAGAAGCTTTTTCTACTAAAGTACTATTTTTCATTATGTACTTTCTGTTCCAAAGCCTCAATTCAGAAAACTAAAGGCGAAATAGCCCGTGAATCACGCCTCCTCCTAGCCTCTAGGCGCAAGTCACCGAACTAAAGTGCCTTCTTCTAGCCGACAACTGCCTCTCAGACATTCAGTCGAGACCCTATCATTTTATGACGTAACGTTAAATACAAAGCTGCGTTGTGGCGCCTTTTTTCGTCATACGTGTAACGTTGTTTTGAATGTTCTGTTCCTAAGCAGACTTGATTCATGTGTTCTGAGCAGTTTTCGAATGAAATTCTATTGGACAATGCTCTGCGCACCGCTTGGTGATCAGAGCAGGCGGTTACTCTTAAAGTCCTCACTCTGCCGTTAAGAATGTGTTGCAGATAAATAAACGTTGAAAATTCCAATATAAATCTACACTTTTCTGAAAATCCATATTGAAAAACTACAAAACAACTACCACAGACAATAAGATTTGGTAATTTAATGAGCACAAACATTTACCCATAACGAAGCATTTCTCAACTTCCAGCGATTGTTCTTCAGAAGTACGTTACCTGAGATAATAGTTTTGCTCGGGAAGTTGGTACAAACTAAGGTTGTTTTATTTTATTATTGTTATTATTTCGCCAGACTGTCTTCGAGAAACCTATAATTTTAAACTGGTCCTTTTAGCGCTGAAATACGTGCCATGCCAAAGGTTAATTCTAGCACAGGTCATGAATATATATGTTGACAGTTTGGCACAAGGACAATATCTGCCGCTTGAGCGCTAGTGTCGGTGAGAAGTGTAAACTAACCAATCACTACAGGCAGTGATTTTTGGTTAAAAGAATGTTGCAACAGTTGGTTTCACTGCCTTACGTGGACATCTACAGCTCTGTTTAGTGGTTATTGGCAGAGTGTATTTGTACAGAGGGCGTCAGTCATTTAACTGCGCCAATCAGTACAAGGTTACAGCGACCCCACACGTCTGTGATTTGCTGGTGGGATTCAGAGACACTGAGATGAAATCAGCCAATCACTGGCCATGAAACAGAGCTGTAGATGTGCGCATAAGTCATTGAAACAAACTGTTGCAAAATTTATTTCACGAAAAATTATTGGCTCTACAAATCACATAGCTTTCGTGAATTTTAAGTTATGTGAAGTTGATAACTGAAAAGGCGAAATTGTTTTTTTTTTTTTTACTTTAAAATTTATTGGACGGTGTTATGCATAAACGTATCAAGTGTCAATGTTTAGTTATCAGGAAGACATGCTATAGGTTTCCAGTTTTAAAAAGTATTACAAAAATATTTTAGTCATATACAATAAATATTTATGACAACATGATATAGTATTAAAATACTTTTTGTAAGACTGTTTCAACACAGAATAAAAACCTACACATGACTTTAAATTGCACTTGGTCTGTTCGTGCATAAAATCGTCCAATTTAAATTACTTATCTCTTTCCCAAATCTAGTTAAATTAAATTTTACTACGGTTTCGTATTTTATTATTCTTGTTTGCTATAGCAACGATACTAGCGGCAGAAATGTCCCCTGTGCCAATATTTCCAATAAGAAAACACATTTACTTTCAAACCTGTAATAGAGTTATCCTTAAGGCCACGATATTTTATTTATTTCAAACAATTGCAAATAACTTAAATACTTGTTCACCAAATGCTTTGAAAAAATTAGAGAGTGTGTACAGTCATACAGTACACAATTTTACCACTGCGTTTTTTTATTTCAGATAATGAACCGTTTCCAAGCAAAAAAAATGTTTTGCTTCATTTTGGCTAATTTTGTCGACAAAATATGTAATATTTCAGGGGCAAAAATCTAACAATCCATTCTGTGTATTGCAATATAAAAATTCAAATAAAGACTATATATACATGTTAAAACTGTAAGAATGAATATTTGATGTATGTATTAATTTGTGTTGAAAAAACATATTTTCTAAACCACTACAAAACTAAAGAGCGAGGCCGTAACCATGCTTTCGTAACAGCCAGCACAGTCTGCAAGTCATGGGTACAACAAAGCTATCTCCGCAGCAGTTGGTACCTCGCACTTGAAGATCATGTATCACAGCGGGAGATGCTGGCAACGAGCACTCCTCTTCCTGGCCGAGTCTATCAACTCACCTCCCCTCCCTTCGCCTTCCTCGACAGGTCAGCGACTGCCGATAACCTCTATGGCTCACACAGAGCGACTGATCGCAGCTGCAAAGAGCTCATGATCGCGATGTCATTGCGTCTCGTCCGCCGGTTGTAGGACACGGAGAGAACCGGCCCTCGTCTGTAATCCCAGCCGCCGACCGCAAATTGTTTTAAGCAAACACGTGCCGACGTTCCTGCGTTGATGCTGTCAGCCCATTACGAAGCAGGGGAAAAAAATATTAAAAGTTATCTCCATTTCTTTAAAGCATTAGGTCTGATCGAGACGGATATCCGGTGGATAACAGTTTGAATGGTTCGTATTAATCGATTCGTGCCAGGCGAGCGCGATTCGTCTATTGTTAAATGAGATGATGCGTGGCCATCTTTAATTTGCAGTATTTACACCAGAACAAGCATTCCTGAAGGCATCATCATTCCTGACATTTCATGCTCTAAATGTTAGTATACTGCACCCGTTTACATTTCTCGATAAAGCTTTAATCCCATATTACCTTATATTTGTAGGAAACTAAAATTAAGACAATCCTTGTTTTATTCACAAATATGTCAGATAATGTGTAAATAACTTGTAATTAAACAATGTAACAAGGTGTAGCAGATTAACAATTAGGGCAAGCCTTCAGGAATGCTTGTAACGGGAAAAGTAGTATAAATGAAAGATGGCAGTGCACCTTGAACCTTCATAAAAGGCCTCTCCTGGCTCGTGAACGAAGTTGTCACGTGTCGCGTACGGACATTTTTACGTGAAACTGTTCAAATTAATACCATTACTTTATGTACCTTTGCCGAATATTGTTTTCATTAAAAAGAGAAAAATAAAAAAGTCGGACTATACAAATAATAGAAGTATTAAAGTAGCACACATCGAACTGTCCTGTTTTCTATAATTTTACAACATTGCAATTAAAAATATATTCTTGGGAGACCTTAAGTCTAGGCATCAGTCGTCATATTGTATTATTTTATTGTACACTTTTATGGCATTCTGGAAAGAAAAATGTTAAACATGCAATTACACATCAAAATAAAATTTATCACAGTAATCAGTTAAGCTGTCTATGCTGTCTATCTATATATGCATAAATACTTAAATACACAGACACTCCAGAAAATTCCTTTAATCTACAGATGGCAATCAGTTCCACATACAGAAAATCGCACATTTATGGGACTTAAGCACAAAGTTGTGTCTCCGTCACGTTATATTTGTTTTTTTTTTTTTTCCGAAAATTTGCTTATGTTTAGTTAACTGAACGAAGTATTGTGTCGTTGTATTACAAAATAAGGTTTTCATTAATTAAACAGAAATTTTTGTAGAATTGTCAGCAAATTCACAGATATTTTGACAGTATGTGGGTCAAAAACAGAGGCATTAACCAATGATTGATCAGGGCTATAACTTATATAAACAAATCAACCGAGCCACACAGAAGAGTCTGAGAGCAGTTGGTTCCGCCTTGCTGTAAACACTGGTCTAACTATTTACGGTGTCGTACGAAATTACTTACGCGAGCAGACAAACCCGATGAGAAAAATGTCATGACTTATGTTGTTGCCATTGTTTAAATCATTCCTTTTAATGTATGGTAGTACTTGTCCATACAGAGCTGTGTTGGTGTGAGACTTATAGATGATCTAGTGCCGGCCTTGGCCAGATAACTCTTGAGACTTAAGGTCCCCACCTCGTGGCACATGTTTGTGTGAGTGAGGTATGGTGCTAAGGGCGACGTCGTATGGGCCATACAACGGTGCGTCGCCTCTACGCTTAAGGCGTGCATTCTTCGCGAAAAAAAAAAACAAATTTCCTATGGGACTTTAAGTGGTAACCCTATTGTTTTATTTACGAAATCACTTTACTAAAGTCCAGTGTTAAGTTAAGTTAAGTTAAGTGGTTTCACATGTATTCGGCTAGTATATTTTCCGCTATAGCAGCCTGAAACCCCCGTTTTAACCCATTTTGACGTGCCCTAAAAAGGGATTTCTAATACGTGTGTTGTCTTGAAAGTACTTAAGGGCAGTCGCCTGAAGTGTGTGTTCTTTTCGTAGACAAACGGCGTGAACACACGAGTATTAGTTTCGGTGTAAAACTTTTTCTTCAAACACGCTGCAGTGTGATTTAATGGCAACGAGGCGGGCCCCTTAAGGTGGCCAACTTGGAGGAAGTATTACGCGCGATCGAGGCCTACAAGTGCGGACGGGACAGAACACATCGAGCCTCTCCCTAGCATCTCGCTGACCACTCGCCTCTTTGAGTCATTCAGTGGGTGACCCTGTCTTTTTATGGCCTAATATTAAATATAGAGGTAGATTACACCGACCTATTTATTTGAATATATTTTTTCTCCATGAGGAGTAATGCTGATATTTTCTGAAAACAAAATATTTCATCGACATGAGAAGAGGACCGCGGTGGCCGAATTGTTAGACCATTCACCTCCCATCAGGGCGAGCCGGGTTCGATTCACGGCGGGGTCGATCCACGGATCCTCGCACGTGGGAATCGTGCCGGACGATGCCGCCGGTCAGCGGACTTTCCCAAAATCTCCCTTTTCACCCCGCTCCTTTATTCCGGCGCTGCTCCATACTCATCTCACGTCACCTCTCATCAGCGCTGAAGACCTCGATGCTGACCGAATCTCTCACTCACTCATTGACATGAGAAGGTTTTCGCTTTTTAGTGTACCAATGATGTGACTTATTGCGTGTATTTAACCCATGATTTTCTGTATTTTAATAGAAAAATATCAAATTTGATGCGTTCAATAAATTCAGAATGTAGGCCGTGACATAAAATTACAGTATAATATTATTTCATGCAAGAAAGTCTGTTGGTTTTCATTGGGTCTTTGCAGCCGTAACCCTACAAATTTTGACTCTGACATGCCGTTTTGCAAATAATATGCATAGGAAAATTTAGTCTAGAAATGTCTAGGAAACTACCATTGAGTCATATAAATATAAAATTATATATTTACTACTTGAACAGTCTTAAGAAGACGGTCGGAATGCTGTTTTTTGCAGTCGACCATCCCAGAACGTTTCAAGCTGTGGTTAATCCACACTTACTATCTAGTTCCTTAGTGTGTTTCTCCTTCCTACTCACTTAGTACTCTTCAGCAGCAAAGCACAAGACTGTTGCAAGTAAAACAATAATTTGCCGCTACTGTAGATCATAAGAACGGCTTGCCCGCATCAAAGGATAAGTACAGGTCAGTCATGTAACTGCAGAATACTTCTCTCATTGTTTAGAGTGTATACACTGGTCCTGTGAGTATGAGCGACACTCACCAATCATGCCTGCCTTGCAATTCATATATGCGGCCCAGAAGTTTTTGTGTTAAATCCAGCTGTTATAATTTGACAATTTATCTTAAACTGTGCTATAATGTAGGTTAACAAGTGTAACTTAAAATGTTTGTAGAAGAAACGAATAAAGTAATGTAAATAGAGCCACAATTTCGCTGCGGAAATATATTTAGCGCCATTTTGTTCCAGTGTCATGCTGCAGCTATGCTTCATTGTTATTGGCAGAGTGTCTTTGTTAAGTCACTTCACTAATTTGACTGCACCAGTCTCAGAATAAGGCTGCTATCACATCATACGTCTGTGATTTGACAGTAGAACCACAAGGCGAGCGAGAGTTAAAACTTCCAATAATTGATAGATAATGAAGCAGAGCTGCAGATATGCACAGAAGGCATTGAAACCATATGGTGAATAAAGTTTATTGCCGCAAATCGTGGGTTGACTCGTGAACCCATGTAAGTAAATATATTTACTCATATGAACAATGTGAACACTGCTTAGGGACTGTATCTTACAACACGTGAAAGTAAACAACAGTTGGCACGTGAGAGAGATTCTGATGTGATTCTCGCTAGCACCCAAACCAGTTTGGCGTGTGTAATTGGACAGGGGACAAGAAACATGCGAAGTTCTGATGTCTGTCCCCACAGTTTTACAACAATTAAATCAATTCTACGCTGTATGGAAACAAACATATCAAACGCCTGAGGGTGAAATCCGGTCTCCGAGTCAGGCCTTCCTCAGTGCAACAAAGAATGCTCATAACGTGTCTCTTATGACACAGGATCATTAACCGGCCTAACCGGAATTATCTCATTGGCTCTTTCCATAAGTGAAATGGCTTAGAAGATCATACATATCCAAAGCAGTCTTAGGAAACTATTTTTTTTTTTCCACTTTCTTAGACAATGGATAATTAATATAGCCAAGGCTTTATCTTTGGACTTATTAAATGTATAAACTTTCACTGAAGTCTGATAATTATATCCACGATTTTCTGGCGAAAAAAAATTCAAAATTTGGTTTTAATGTCATATTTTCTCATCTGTAGGACTGCTTCATATTCAGAGACAGGAAATTTTAACTCCCACTTGTCTCGGAGTTGTACTGGCAAGCATAACTGTCAATGTGGATAGAATACATGGAAATAATATGGTACAAAAATCATCTCGTGATAACTTCGTGGCTCTAGTGATAAGACGTCTGCATCTGCAACCAGCATATGTGTTGCGTGTTGATGGTTGATTACGTTAAGGCTCTGCGAAAAGTATTGCCGGTGGACTGTAGCTGCGAACGCCTATATTCCGGTCGCGAATTTTTTAATGTTTGCTTCTGTGTTCCTTCTTCTTTAGATTTGTATCGCTGCCATTAATTTGTAAGTTTATTATTTCTTATTTCGAATAAAACAGATTTATTACCATGTCATTATGTGCTGGGGTTTCTAGGTTCCTAGCAGACTCTATCCTGAGTAAGTTAAACAGAGCTGTCCATGTGAGGAGTCCTTACTCAAACCATGTAACAATATGCACGCCTTACGAGACAGAAATTACCCAAGGTAAAATAAACCCGATACATGAAATATCAGTTTTAAGATCATAGCCCGAATCTCTTCAAACAGACATAGCTAAGTGATAACACATGTTTTCATTTTACATTAGTATTTCAGCTTGTTAGTAGATTAAAAAGCCAATGTAGCCTAATCATTTGGTAACGCTTAAAATGCTAACTTTAATGTCGTAAACGTTATTCAATCTTCAAAACTTGTTATTCTATAAACACATTTTATTTATAAGGTATTGGGTGAATACTTTTACTTCTTTACATTTCTGGTTTTAATGTTGCTGAACTGCACTCATGTTATATTAAACACTATTCTAATCCAGTGAATGAAAAGTAAGATTTATTGTTAAGCCTTATACTTAATATATATGTATATAACGGAATACTGTTTCCAAATGCACTATTAATTCAAAATCAAGTACGTAACTATTGACAATGGTGTAAAATATACATCATACGTATATATTTTACTATAAACTTCTAAGAAACTATATAAAGGTAAATATTTTAGTGACTCTGCAGTGTGCATGCGGTGTAATTTTCCTTCATAATTGGAGAGCCACTGTAAAGAAATGAAAATTTTCACGGTAATTCGGGTTACTTTTTATTTGTATTTTAATTTATTTTTAGTTCAACAAAATTATTGAAAATATTTGATTGTTTTGAATGTGGCAGACATAGAAACAATATAATATATTAAGTAAATTACGAAAACCATATTTGAACAAATCTCACTTTCGTAGAGGTTGTTATGTATGTATGTATGTATGTATGTATGTATGTATGTATGTATGTATGTATGTATGTATATATATATATATATATTTATTTATTTATTTTATAATTTATTTACAGAACTTAATCTTTTAGCTTTCGTGAGTTATTATAGTAATTCTAAGAGTTGAATGTCTTAATATGATAAAAGATTATAGATATTTAAAAATTCCATCATTTAAATCTTTGGTGTTTACATTATCTTACATGTATGATAATTACAGAGGAGAAAAAATAATTTACCTATTTTCAAATTCGTATGAATTGTTTTTTAATCAATACTTTCATGTACTAGGTCGTAGTATAGCCACGTTTATTTTTTAATTTAATAATTGACCATATCTCACGAAACCATAAACATTTCCTATTTTTTCACACTCTTAGGATATGAATATACAAAAAAACTAAAATTATTTTTTTTATCATTTCTGTCGGTAACATTTTGAAGTTAAGTACATAAAAACATTTCATCGAATTAATTAGCTGTTGAGAATGATTTTAAAAAAATATCGCTATTCACAATGTTCGTGAAAGAAACTTTATAAAAATTTGCTGTAAGTGAAAACTTGCACACTACACTTTACCAAGATGTTTTGGCTATACGTTGATGGGTCAGACCGTCACACACTTTATTATGTAACTAGATCAATAAACGATTTTGAATACCTCGCTAGAATATATCTACTGAAAATGTCTGACTTTTCAGAAAACAATATAGCAGTTACTCGTATAAGCCTGATCTCATGTTTGAATTAAAAGCGTTCGTCACATTTGTTGAGCTGTTGAGTACATTTGTCTCCTCTGTTTATATGTCGGTTTCTAACAATTTTTACTAAAATAAAGTACCAGAAACTTTTTCAACTTCCCAACACTTCATGTAACTCGTAAACAATCTTTAAATGTTGTGTATAACATGGTGATATTAAAGCAGTAACGACTTCATCCTGATCCTGGTAACATAACCTTAAAAATTGAGTTGTTTCTGTGCAAATTCGGAAGTTATGAAGCAATATATAAGATTCTATTAACCTTGTCTGTGTTTTACGTGCATTTTTGCTTGGCATCGATTATTAAGGAAGGCTGTTATAAAATGGCAGGTATTCCAAAAAATAAATACGCTTACGTACACAAACTATAAGTTAAACACACACGGAAAATCAATCCTCCAATTTTGGAGTAACATTTTGACTCTTAATCACAATCATGTCAATTATTATTTTCTTACAAACGTTTTTACTTACTATAAAGAAGCATTTTCGTATTTATGAATTATTTTGTTTCAGCTATCTGTTTATTTTTACACACAGGCCTACTTTTCAATTGTTTGTCTTGAACTCATTTATTTTACTCTCACGTGTGATAGTTTTCATTGGAAGAACAAGTACGTCATATTTAACGTAAAATAGTTTATATTAGACAAGTATGTGAATACTACAACAAAGGGCCCGCTATTGCAACATAAGAAATTCTTGGTCATTAAATAGGTACAATTTTTCATTTTAATATTCCTTAACTTATTTCAGCATCCCAGTAACTGCAACAGTTTCATACGTTACACTCTATTACCTGCTAAATTAAGAAGAACATGCCGTAAATATAACGTCAAGGAAGTGAGTGAAGAGATATTTATCATCGCTTATAGCCTCTACAACACGTTTCACACATTATTAAAAATGAACATTAATTTTTTAATAATACGTGCCAAGAAAACCAGGAGTGCAAACATAAAAATATTTCCTCTAATACTTGACACGTCAAAACTTCGTGACCTACACTTCCTCGTCAGGTGGCCTTCAAACACACATTAACACAGTGTCAATTGTTTTGTTCGTTACAACAAGGTTGTAGTTGCTAACTGTCCTATCTGCCTTGACTGTTGTATTGCGTTGCAATACTTTAGATATGCGCGTGTTTTGCTAAGTTTTGAAAATTATGTAGAACAAGCAAATTATTTTGTATTTTAATTGCAGTATATCTACGCATAACTCTTAAATAAAGTACGTACTTATATTGCCACATAAAATGTATATTAGTTTGGTGGCCTCATTTTGTATTTAGTAACATTGATATGCATTTATTCAGTAGCGAAAAGTATACATTTTTCTTGGACTCGTTTTGTAACCGCATTTATCCTGTATCGTTTCCCTACAATTAGTTATTATACAGGCATTTTGACGTAAAGCATGTAGACAAGTGGTTTGGTAATTTTTACCACGTTTTTATTAACTCGCCTTCGTGTATGTTTGCCTGTTTGTCCGTTCAGTATAAATGTTACAAATTATCTTCCCGATGACCTGGAGATTTGAAACTTTACATATAGCTCACAACTAAAAGACAAAAGAAAAAAATAATTATTTACATAAAATATTAATTTAAGAAGCTGCGATGAATTAGAGACTTGGAGCTTTAAACAAATCTCAGAACTGCATGACCGCAATATAAGAGGAAACAATTGTGAAATAATTACATAAATAAAAACATTTATAGTGTAACTTACTACGTTTTAAAAACTGATTTTAAAGAATCAAATAATTTCTCCTAGCCCCATACTGATTTATAACCATATACAGATTCCTAACTCCATAACCTACAGATTGTATTGAAAATTTGTGATTATAAATTTTTAGTACTCAAATTACTTGTGTGATTTAAAACTAAAAACGTGGGCCTCAAACAATAGATAATAGTAAGGATTGTATAGAGTAGTTTTTGTTGAGGATCTCACACAACAGTTCATATAATTTGCAATTCAGTACAATTATTAGTGACTTGGGTGAATTATTCATGCATCAACTATCGTTTTAAATCTTACAAGTAGTTTATTTTTACCTAAAAACAATTCACAATAAAAAATTTTCAAGACTATCTATACGGGGTTATAAATCTGTATGTGGCTAGGTGGAATTATTTTATACGTTTTGGTTTGATTTTCAAACGTAGTAAATTATATTTTTTTTTTAGATTTTTATTTAGGTAATCCCTAGCCCGCCTGTCTAGTATGCCAGCCATCGTACTTGAAGCTGAGTATGTGACAACAGTCGTGAGAGAGTGAGAGATTTTTGGTCAGCACTTAACATCGAGGTCTTCAGCGCTGGTGAGAGGTGACATGAGGTATGGAGCACTGCCGGAATGAAAGGGCAGGGGAAACTGGAGATCCCCGAGAAAACCCGCCGATCAACGGCGTCGTCCGGCACAATTTCCTACATTGGAAAGTTTGGGGACCAATACCGCCGGGAATCGAACCCGAATCGCCTTGGTGGGAGGCGAATGGTCTGACCACTCGGCCACCGCGGCACCAACCACAGTCGTCTTAAGCAGTAGAAGGCCCTCCACATGCCAACCGTGCCAAGATGTGTCATTATAATGGTAGTTCGCGTTATCTTCGGCGATGGATTTCCTTGCTTCTTCTTTATGTCTGAAAGATAGGAAAGCCAAGGCAATACATTGCTGTAGGAGAGATCAAGGCGCTCATTGAATGACCCTTGTTGGCAGGACTGCAAGGCCAGGGCCTTCTACCAATGGCAGATATAATGCGACTCATTGTTAGATAACGTCATCCTAGCAGAGAGAGAGAGCGTTCACCTCATGAGCTTGTTTACAGCAACGTCTCCCTGGCCTCCACGCCAAGATATTTGAATGTGCGCACTTGTGTTGGTGTACTTCTCTTATTGTCTCTCTTTGCTGCGTCCTTCCACGTCGTTTTATTCTATCACGTCACTTACCAACTGGAAAAATAAAACTAAGTAACGTAATAAGGGTGTAGTTGTAAATAATAGCGCAAGAGGTTGCGCTAGTGAAATGATTTTTTTTGTTGCTTTACGCGCGTTGGGTTGTATTCTTTCTAGGCGGTAAAAACCAGCACTAACAAAAAGAAAATTGAATTATAATGGAGTAATAAGGAATGACGCAAGATGTGGTGACTGTAAAAAGATCTAGGTATAGTCTTAGCCGTAGCACGAAGAGCCCAGTGAGATGCGGTAAGCAAGTTGGCAATCTGCAAACCTAAATATTTGCTGATATAAACCATACTTGTTATATACAAAGGAGCATAGCAATCTTCACTCAGAATATGAAGCAGAGGAAGATATCTCTATCCAGAATCAAAATGGAAAACCATTTGTAAACGCGCATGCCCGTTGATACCCGATCAGGAATCGGACAACTAACTTGCCGAAGAAAACTCGTTGATTAACGAATATCCATAAGTGTACAATATTAAAGTTTTTTTTTAATAAGTTAGTAAGCTGAAAAATTAAGATGAATGTTCCATAGTACTCTGCACAAAAACTTACGAGTAGTCTGTGTAACGTTGAGCTTGCAGTATACTTTAAAAAATCTAAATAAAAGCTTGCGAGTAACGGAAAATTGTGGTCAACTTTCAAAAACTACGAAATCAATCGCCACTTTGTACAATTGCCAAAAATACTCAGTGGCTTAAGAAGATAAAACTAGATACTTATTTCCATGATTGTTATTTTAAGAGGAAGGTGTTAGGTAGCAAAATAAATAGTCTGTGAAATATACCAAAACGAAATGTCTCTATTTCGCATTGGTTTACTAAAAGCGTAACTGCCACCGTTAACATTTAGATTGATTTTACCAGTTAATTACCTAAATAAACGCTACTTATAAATATAATCCTCTGACAAAAATTGAACCAGTTCATAAAACTGTAACTTGAACAGTGTCTTACAAAAATGTATCACTAACAATTTCGACTTTTTAAACTAATGACTAATAAACTAATTTCGTAAGCAGTATTGTACGTGAGATGTACTGTACGTATTTTGTGAAAATTAATCATGTGAATAATCAGTGTGCTTCTGCTAAATAGAGCTTTGTTATAAACTAGGGCACGTACGTGTCCACGAATGTTACAGGATTAGCCAAATTCTGGTATTCGATAATACTAGTAACTCTAATGAATATAGTACAGTGCAATGTTCAACTAGTTTCCATTGCAGACAGCATCTAATTCCGTACAGAGCACGTAAGAAAGCTGAAAATTCACAACTGAGTCACATTTATGTCAAGACGCCGTTGAGAGCGAATGATGTGAGTGGCTTAAAACTTACAACGAAACAAAAGAAGCAGATGCCGTACGATAAAACTAAAGACAAATTGAAGCCAGTAGAAAAATATACATTAACTCGTACCTGTGATTCCAACAATGTAATACAGCTGGTATATAAGAAATATCGTTACAATTATCTTTATTGCTGGTGAAGTTGTTAGCAACCAAAATTGGACTGTAAGACACCTTATAACTCGTACGTCTGCTATAATATTGTCAGCAATTTAGAAAATAATATGTAATGTTTTAGCGTATTATTGAAGTGTAATGTTTTTATTAATGGCCTTTAATATGTTTCGATGTGCCTATGGAAGGGTCCCAACACTTTGTGTAACAAAGCGCAGATGTTATTCCTTAAATGTCAATGAATTTTTCCTAGCCACATAAGTTAAGGTATTAATAATTTTCTCTAAATGATATTTAATTAAGTACCGTAAACTAGGGTTACTTTGAACCTCATTGGTCAATTTTGCACCACCCGATTAATTAAATTTAACATGAAAATTTCAACATACCACTTACTCTGACCAATCGCTTCGTATTAAAACGGTGAGTAGTAAAATATTCATAAATTTGAAGGGCTGGAAACCTTTACACAAAACCAAAACTAGCGGTGCAAAGTAATCACACTTTAAGGTACCATATACTTTTCGTAGTTAACCAAGCATTGTACTTCTAAAACCAATCACTTAAGACTATCAAGAAATAGCATCATAATCACATAAATATTACTTCCAGGGCATTTGGCAGTGTATTGCAGAAATTAACGTATTGTGGGCATATTGATGGCAAACTGAATAAAATACTACTCTTTCACAACATTAAACTTAAATAAGAACTTATATTTCTATTACACGTTTCCCAATCTTTCATAATCAGTACTTCTTGCAAGAGATGTAGAGTTTATATTAGTAAGTGTATGGAAATGTTAATATTAGCTATCTTCAAAAGAACTCACATTTCGCTTACGGAGCTTTTAAATGATGTGCTGTACACCGTAAACCTATAGGAATTAAACAGTCTATTATTGTGTTCCCTAGAAATATTATTGTACAATTTATATTTTTTGTTAATGCTATGATTTTATTTCATGCTTTGTAGCGGTAATTTGCATTGTAAAAAACTAAGAACAGGCATTATAAAATAAACAAAAAAAAAGGTGATTTCCTCTGAATACGGTTGGTTTCTCGCTATTTTAATTTGTTGAGATGGAGAGAAAACGGACAAAACCAGACCTGTCCAAAAATCCTAATATTATTTTAACGCCTTTTCTAAATAGACTATGTTAGTTACCCACGATAATAAACTCCGCTCCAATAAACTGAACTAACGTCTTATTGAAAAAGTCATGTATGTTATTAGTAACTGTTATGTGATATAAGTTTTTACACATTCCTCCACAACTCGATAAGGTGGACATCGGTATAAGCGTGTAGTGTTCCGAGGTATGCGACACTAAACAGTGACTGTACACAACAATGAGGTGAATGTGCGACCATTAGACTGGTAGACTCACGAACCAATTGCTACCAAAGACGTTACTAAGTAACTACACTCTTACGCTGCTCTTTTGTCACATGACCAAATTGAACGCTGACGTTGTAGCAGGAGAAGATAGGTAATTGTGTACTTTGGCAGGGGAGGGGGGAATTTTTTCAACAAAAAACGTTGGTATAGGATATCGCATGTTATAGGTTGCAATATGGCACCGTTCAGTTGGATCACATATAGATCGTCAGCATTGTCTTGCACCTCTTGGTAGCTACCAGAGGCAAGGTGGGAATTCTCCAGTAATACACCTCGATATCTGCAACACAACTATCACGTGCTCTAACTGTATAGTTGGTACTAATACATCACGCCTTGGATCACAACCTCACTACGCCACTGGCACAGAATGGTTAGGAATACAGAAGTGACAAAGTCGGTAGGACGGCAAACTCAGTCACACACGCCAGCAAAATGGCTTCTCTAGCCACCGACATGGTGGAGACGCCTACCGCCAATCAGCGTAAGGCGGCTGCCCTGGTAGCCGGTAGCCAGGCCAATAGGAAACCTGCAGTAACATGAAGGAGCCAAACACACGGGGCTGGCATCAACAACCTCGGACAGTCAATACAATAAACTGTGAAGTTAGCCCGTATAAAATGTACCGCCACGTTATTTTACGTCTGTATTACTATTTATTCTGTGCTACTGTTGGACACGTCTGGTTTTTCAGGGTTGCTCCTCAACTGGGCCAAGCCACGCAAGACGGGACCAACTACCAATATTAAAGTTTTTGGATTTCTAGAGCAAAATTCAGCTAAATACATAAACGTTGTTACGTACAATAGAATCAGCTTAGCAAACTTCAGTAATTAGGCTGGGGTCACTATATTGTTACAAGTTTGAGAGCACAAACTTTATATGTGGGCAATTCCCATGAGTTCTTTGGGATAGAGGTCTTATAATTACAAATAAAAGAGTTAAATTAAGTACTGGATTTAATAGCTCACAAAGCTACGAAATACACAAAACAGTAATCAACTAGAACTCTCACAACACAATTAGTTATGCACACAATTACTCC